>OX235275.1:24440162-24504177 GCA_944472155.2 Trichobilharzia szidati | reverse complement strand
ATATAAAACGTGAAGCTCAGAAAACAAATGTCTACATGGACATGTATCTTGAACTTAAGGAGGAAGAAGAAGTTTCCGCCTAGTGTCCTAAGCGTGAAGCAAGTATGTAGCCTTTCATCCTTCTAGTTGACTCTTCACTTAGCCGCCTCCTTGTTCCATCGTTCAGCCGAACTAAGAAGGCTGTGAGAGAGCATCACCATTCCTATTCGGTATGGAAGGACTAGCCTGTACTGACTAACTAACCATTACAGTAGTCTGATCAACTTGGAGCCTTCAAATGATATAATCCGTGTAGGTGAAGATGCTAAAAATAATGCAGTCTTTTAAACACCTGATTTCATCTTATAAGCAAACATCATCTATTCAAGCTTTATATTATTATATTTAACCTCCAAGTCAATTGACATTTTTTCTACTCTTAAGAGTCACAGTTTGTAGGCATTTGATCTGTTCCAAGTTTGATCAAGGATTGATGCCAGTTAGAGAACCAATGAGAACCAACAGCTAGTATTCAACATCTCTTTCGTCCTAGTTCGGCACCACACCTCAGCGACATGCATCCATCAGTTTTCGGACCCAGGACCTTCCAGTTGCAAGTCAAGCTCGTATACTATTTAGCCACTGGAACCCGAACCAATCGCCAGCCCATGAATTCCAACTTCTAACAATTCGTGCTCTTACTAAGACTGGCGCATCAGCCAATATGTCATCGAGGAGTATTTGTCTTCACGCCCGACCTGATGGAGCCTACTGGCTACAACTTCTCACTAGAACTCTGAGCAGCTTTGTCCTGTAGTTAGTAGTCAATCACGATCATCTGATTGACTGACTGACTGGTTTCAAGATAGGACTTTGCACAGATGTGTAGCAGTTCGAGTTGCCACATTCCATATACCACACAAAGGCAAGAGTGAAGGGAGATTCAGAACAGTGAGAGATAATAAACAGAAGCGTGACAGAAAAAGAATAGTAGCAATACGTGAGGACAATATAGATTTTATTGCATATTATAAGTCACAAAGATTGAATGCATCTACGCCATCACTGAGAACAATTTTGAGTCATATTAACAATTGTCTCCAACTTTCACTGCTTTTTACCATCCCGAGGACCCCAACAAGTCAGGAAGTCTACACCTTCTTACATAGCTGGCTGGTCGGCTGGCTTAAACTAGCTGTATTGGATTTCATTGACTGATGAAGCCAGGTTTCGGTTTGACCACCACTAGCTGGCTCTTTTCCAACTTGATCCATTCCACTTTAGTCAGCTAACATTGCCCATTGTCGATCTTTACCTACCACTCGACCGATGCCCAACCTCAATATTGCTTACCCTATTATACCACTTCACTCATTTACATTCTCAGTGGAACTGTGAGGTCAACTGCATAGGTCAAACTAGTAGATCGGGGGGGGGGGGTAGTCAGATTGTCGGAACATAAGAATTTAGCTAAGGTAAGAATGGTTGACCCCGAGAAGATAACTAATTTAGAAAAAACACTCAGCACTACATTGCACTGCATGCATTAACACGCAATCACACAAAAGGGTGGGTGAGAGAGGGTTAAGATTCTAAGAAGTAATCTATGTAGGTGGAGTGCGAGAGAGATTGATTACTGAATCCTGGTTCATCGAGTCTACACACAACACATACAACAGAAATGACTCAATGCAAATGCCAGTGATATGGAAGATATTATTGCCACAAGTCAGTCAAATCAGAGGAGGATAATAAATAATCTTAAAATTCTATTTCATTTCAATTCACGTACATCATAACATTCTAACAAGTTACTTATTTTGACTATAAAATCACTCGTCTTATTTCCCATCTGATTGTATTGCTTTGATAACAGTCATATTATTATTTCTGAATGTACAGTATCTCATACTGATTGATTTTATTCAAATGTCTAATCATCAATTTCACTCGTGTATAGAAATGAAGCAAGAAAGTTGTGTGAGTAGTGACTTGATATGATTATGAGCAGTGATAAATAATGCTCGAAACGTCGTCATCAGTTAATATTGCTGTATAACACCACACTGTGTGATTTATCAAAATAAAATCTTATCCATAATGGCCCTTCAATTAATCATTAGGAAATCACAGTGTCGCATAATAAATGCTAATACGCACGCACGCGGGCATACATCAAAATTTCTTCAAAACCAAATCATTTCATCCTCAATATTATAACTAATAAAGAAATAAAAAAACTTGGCTAAACATACATGAAAATTGGTTTATGATTACCCCATGTAGGCGTTGGCATCCATATGTGCTTTTGTTCAGCAAACGCATTCTATAAAAAGTAAATAATTCCCCTGCATTAAAACAAACGAGAAATAAGCATTAATACTTACCACAAAAGATCCACCAATTCTTAGAGCACCTGTTCCAGATATTGTCTGTACAGTGGCAGTCTAAATGAAGAATTTATAAAACAAAAAGACACAAACTGTAATTACGTGCATTAGTTGTACATTAAATTAAAAACGAAGACAAACGAGAGAAACATTACAATTCTCAGTGGGACATAGGGCTTTAGAAGTACATCACAATTTTACTTTACACACTTTTTTTTAAGCTGGATCCACGATTGATGACAAGCTCTGATTCCCCGTGCCCCGACGATCTTCTGTATGCCATCATTGGAACAACACCTAATTCGTCGTTTCACATTCGGGTACCATTGGAATGATGACTTGGTGTGCGATGTCACTTAACAACCTCCTCAGTGTATGTCCAGTCCATCTCTATTTCCTTCTGTATAGATTGAACTGATCAAGGCACTCTACTCGAACTTATGCAACCAGGTAAGAGCTTATGGTGAGTTTTAATCTGCAGTGATGATGACCAGAGGTGTCCGTCAGGGATGCCCACTGTCCCTATTTCTATTCAATTTCATCATAGATGTACCAATGGACTTAACTCTAACTAACTTCAGCGAATCAGGGATTGACTTGCT
This sequence comes from Trichobilharzia szidati, assembly GCA_944472155.2. NCBI lineage: Eukaryota > Metazoa > Platyhelminthes > Trematoda > Strigeidida > Schistosomatidae > Trichobilharzia > Trichobilharzia szidati. The sequence continues at coordinate 24,501,206 of OX235275.1, read as the reverse complement.
ACCAGGGAATAATTTCATTGACTTAGAATATGCAGCTGATATAGTCCTTCTCAGTGAGGACATTGACAAGTTGCAGAGTCTTCTGAACACCTTCAGCTGCAATCTTCAAATGTTTGGCATGCGATTCGCTCCCGCCAAATGTAAGATGATGTTACAGGATGGACTGGACTGAACTGGACTACATTGAATCCTAGCTTAGAAATAGGGAGTGAAGTGGTAGAGCGAGTTGACCACTTCACTTATATGGGAAGTTGCATCAGCCAACACCAGTGGGTTGATCGCTGACGAAATCTCAACACCGATACAGAAGGCTCATTTGACATATGCCTGCCAACTAATGCCATCTCTGGCTTAGTAGACGTGATATCCAGCTGGCTGTCGACCAAAGTATGTGTGTACTGCACTGCCCGGCAGTTCGCTCTGTCCTCCTTTATGGCCGGCTGTGAGTGAGACATGGCCATTGAAAGTGGAAGACATGAAAAAGCTAGCTAGCTATCTTTGATCATAGGTGTCTGCGTTCTATCTCCTGGCGTGTTAAGTGGTAGGTGTAATAGGGTGAGCAATATTGAGGTGAGGCATCGGTCAAGTGGTAGGCGAGGTAAAGAGGGAAATCAATCGACGAGGTGGTTGTGAAGCAGCTGCATCGACTGAGATGGTTAGGACATGTGTTACGCATGCCTGGCCCAGCCATCCATCGCCCTCCTCGACAATGGGCAATGTTAGCTGACATAGAATGGATCAGGTTACAGAACAGCCAGTAGTGGTCAAACCAAAACATGGCTTCATCAGTCAATGAAATCCACAACAGTTAGTTTAAGCCAGCCAGCCACGTAGGGAGGTGTAGACTTCCTGACTGATTTGGGGTCCTCGGGACAGTAAAAACCAATGGCTGGAGACAACTGGTGATATGGCTCAAAATCGTTCTCATTGATGGAGCAGATGCACCCACTCCTTATGACTTATACTATCCAATAAAACTATATGGTTCTTCCATATTACTATTCTTTTTGCCTCATATCTCTGTTTACTGTCTCTATTTTGCATTTCTTTTTACTTTCTTCTCTTGCTTTGTGTGCTAAGTGAAGTGTGGCGACTTGAACTGCTGCACATCGGTGCAAAGTTCTACGTTGAAACCAGTCAGTCAGTCAGTCCTTCTCTGTAGTTGTTGGACAATAAATTCCTGGTTGAATCGTTATGTACCAGAGATTCTTGTTGTCTACCCCCTTTCTGGCCGACCAGCTGATCTTCACTATTGAGCCACAGAAGATGGTTGTTAGTAAAACTCTGCAAGCAGCCTATTGGAAATACAGTTTTGTGACGCATAAGCCAAGTTTCTGGATCATAAAGAAACACTGACTGACTTGACAATAATGTTGAAAAAACGAATCCTGTCTGTTATGCTTTTATGATCCTAGCTAGCTTTGATATCTTCATTCGTGCCATATGTAGATAAGTGAAAGTGGTGATATTGTTCTAATTTCTCCCGTAGAGAGTGATGGTGTCTTTTGCTCTTGGTTAGATACCTTCATCACCTCTGGCTTCTTTATATTCACTTAAAGTACTGTTTTCACTGTCTGTCTCTTCTGACAATTTGTTGATTTTTGACCCACCCCCACCTACAATGCGCCCAATAATACCAACAGCGGAAGCAGAACTATCAGTGGACATCAACCCTCTGACGAAAACAGGAATCCTGAAGGCAATCAAGATACTAAAAACTGGAAAAGCAGCAGGACCAGACGGAATCCCAGCAGAAGCACTGAAAATGGACCCCGAGACATCAACAGACTCGATGACAGCACTACTGGAAAAGGTGTGGAAAGAGGGCAAGGTAACTGTGGATTGGAAGAAAGGCTACTTATTAAAACTGCCAAACAAAGGAGACTTAAATCAATGCAAGAATTGGCGCAGCATTATGCTCTTGTCCATCCCAAGCAAAATACTAAGCCGCATCATCCTGGAGAGAATCAAAAACGCCGCCCTGGATGAGAAACTTCGACTGGAACAGGTTGGATTCAAGAGGAACAAGTCATGCATCGATCAAATCGCAACACTACGGATCATCATTGAACAGAGCTTGGAATGGCAGTCACCTCTCTATCTCAACTTCCTCGACTTTGAAAAGGCTTTTGATAGCGCAGCGTCGGTGATTATAGAGAAAACAGAGGTGGTCATGAAGATTCCTGGCTAACAGAAACAGCAACAACAACAGACAACAATCAGCATAAATGGGAGAAATCTGAAAGAAACAACCTCCTTTACCAACTACAGGCGGAACTGATGAGGATATCAAAGCGAGGATCGGGAAAGCATGGCAAGTTTTCATTACTCTCAAGTCTATGTGGAGATCAACAGCACTCAGCATGAGAAATAAGATCCGGATTTTCAACTCCAATATGAAATTAGTGCTACTATATGGATCAGAGACTTGGCGCCGTGTCACGAAGGTCACTTCGAACAAACTACAGACCTTCATCAACAGCTAGCTGTCTTCTCTCAATACTCAAGATCAGATGGCCAGCCAGAAAAGATCAGCAACAGGGATATCCGGGAGCGAACCAACCCAGCAGGAACCAATTGTGCAACAAATATGCAGGAAGAAATGGAGGTGGATTGGCCATACTTTGAGAAAACCATCAAGTGACATCACACGCCAGGTCATCGCTCGAGTGGAACCCAAATGGGAAGCAGCGAGTTATTCGTCAGTGAGAGGGTGACATGGAGGAGGAGGGGGGCGTTGATGAGAAGAGGAACCAGATAAAGATTTTGGCAGAGAACTGAACGCAATGGAGACTTTCGGCTGAAGCCCTATGTTCCTCTAGGAACTAAAGGAGACAATAACAACAATAACAATACCTTTATCCGCAAAGACCGGATCTTCCAGTGTGTTGTTGGTAAATTCGAAGCTTCACAGAGTCTGTTGCATGTTATCTTATAAATGTACTTTGCTCATAGTTTGACATGAGTAAAATCCCATTTATACGCTTAAAATTTCAATGAGGTGAAGAAGCTGCTAACTAATGGGAGTGATTACAAGATGAAGTTGCCGCGATTTTTACTCAGATTTCGTGACCAAGTCGGGGGTGTTAGGACAGATACGACGAAACACTGACTGGTAGTGGTGCTACATATTTTGAATTGACAGAAGTTGAAATTAATAGGTCATCGGATCTCGTCCGGATGGCTGAATAATAAGTCGATCTGTCCGTCTCACAACCTGAAGCCCCTAGGCTCAATCCTCGATGCAAGGGGTGATAGATAAGCGTTGCTAACGAGTCCCAAATTAGGACGAAACGGTTGTCCTGTACTCCCTGTTGGTTCTCAGCAGTTCCCTAACTGATGTCAACTAGTGACTAATCTCGACATCAACCAACTGCCTCGCATATTTCGCAAGTTAGACTCAATGAGGCTTAACAATATTATCACTGTGAAAATCCAGAAAACACAATAAGACAAAAAATCGATCAACTTACACATTTCTCTTTAATTCTTGGTGACTGTTCAGTCAAGGCAAGTTTAATAGACAAGTCACAGAACTGAGCTATCCCACTGATTGGTGCATACTCTTTGTTTAAATCTTTTCCCAGGAGGATTCTCTCCGCCTCTTTAACAGATGGAAGAACAAATGGCTTGCCATTATCATCTCGATAAGCACCAGCGCCTAAGTTGATTTTTTTCGGATTTGTATCACGATTATAGGCTTCTGTAATGCCTAGAATGGCATCCGGCGGTCCCAGTTTAACATTACTCCAGTAAGAACTAAAAGCGTAACAGGATATGAAGGAAGGAAGGAAGGAGGGAGAAAACTTACCTCAGTCTTTTAACAACATGAATGAAAGCTGTTGACTTTGGAGACATAATTCTACGATAGATAAAAGCGACAAATATCTGGGAAAGAAGAGTAGAATAAAATACAGATATAAATATAGCAGTAATAAATTTCTGATCATGCGTTGATGGTACGATGGCAGAATACTCGCCAACCACGCCGAAAGTGGTCTGCAGTTCGCCCCCCGACCGACCCAGCCTAGCGACCCTATCTCAAGAAAATCAACCCATTTGCTACGGAAACTTCAAAATATCGAAAGTTAACCTTTTATTCGGTCTTTTATATTTTTTTATTTATTTAATGCAGAAAAACTTGGTACAATATGGCACCAAGAATATGCGCCACACAACAATTATGAAACAAAATAGATTAAAAGTAAAAGTACAGGTGAAGAACGGATAAAGAACTTCATCAGGAAAAAAAGTCATACTTAACAAGTTCAAACAGTATTCGTCAACTGTCCTAGGAAGGGAAGAAAGAAGGAAGTTGCAGCACTTTCGCCACTGATTACGATTCTTGACCATATCCGATAATGTTTCGAGCCATCGATTCGAGCTATCTCTCGGACTCCAACCAGGGAGTCGTGACGCACCAACCGATGCTAATCTAGCACAAATATCCTCCATCCCACGACGCCACATCATGGGCTGACCACCTCTCCTCTTTTTCCATGCCGCCCGAGGGCTGGCGAACAGAGACCGGTACGGAAGCCTCTGGGATGACATTCGCAGCACATATACAAGCCACTGAAGCCGGTGTTTCCAGATGACGACACTCAATGAATGGTGATCACAACTGTGTTTAAACACACGCCGCCGAACCTCAGAATTACTCATGCGATGATGCCATCGAACGCAAGCAATCCTGCGGAGACAGCAATGATCGAATACGCAGAGTCGCCGCACATCCTCAGCTCGGAGAGGCCAGGTTTCACAGGCCTAGAGCAAGATAGCCCTAATCGAAGCATTGTATACCCGACCTTTGACAGCCAGGCTAACGTCGTGACGGCGCCAGAGGTGGCTCAAGTTGATGTATGCCACCCTAGCCTTCATGACACAGTTGGAAATCTCATCCGTCACCTCTCCACCAGCACTCACACAACTACCCAGATAAACAAACTTATCAACAATTTCAAGCGGTTCACCTGCAAGAGTGAGTGCAGGTACATGCTACTGCCAATCTTGTTACAGTACTTTGCAGTTAGACGGCGCAAATCACATGCCATACTTACTTCGGTGGAATCTGAGAGGGCTAGTAAATGCCTTCGGGAATCCAGTCAGCCAATGTGTCTTCTTCTTTCGATGAAAATAAAGATAAACCTTGAGGAAGATCAGATATCCGCACAATGTTAGAGGCTGTCTGGGAAGGCTGCTAAGATTACCAAAGAAATGAGAAGATACGGTATAGAAATGCTAGGAATCTGTGGAACCTCTAAATCATGAATTGGAGAGTCAATAATCTACTCTAGTCATCCAAACGATAACCACGAGCAAAATCAGGGAACGGCTATCATGATGCTACCCTACGTTACACTGGAAACGTAGGGGAATAATAATAAATGATATTATGTGAAACTGAAACCACCTATATTAATTATTATTATTATTAGACAGCCAGCCGGATATTATGTCTACGCCAAAGACGGCGTAAACTGGCATATACGAAACTAGCCTTGTGTATCTGTGTTGAGATTTCGTCAGCGATCAACCCACTGGTGTTGGCTGATGCAACTTCCCATCAAATAAGTGAAGTGGTCAACTCGCTCTACCACTTCACTCTCTATTTCTAAGCTAGGAGTCAATGTAGTCCAGTTCAGTCCAGTCCTTCAACACCATCTTACATTTTGACCGCAGCGAATCATATGCCAAACATTTGAAGATTTCAGGTGAAGGTGTTCAGAAGACTGCTGCATTTTGTCAGCGCCTTCACCTATCAGGGAGGACTATATCATCTGCATATTCTAGGTGAACGAGATTATCCCCTGATGGTAACAAGTCAATCCCTGTTAGAGTTAAGTCCATTAGTACATCTCTGATGAAATTGAATAGAAACGGGGATTGTGGGCATCCCTGACGGACAACACTAGTTGTCACCACTTCAGGTGACAACTCTCCGTGGGCTATCACCTGGCTGAGTGCATGTGTTCGAGTAGTGTGAGTGCTTTGATCAGTGCAATGTATTTTCTCAGAATTCCCTTTATAGCCAAGCATCGCCATAGTACTTCTCGGTCGATAGAATCGAAAGTACTTCAACATAAAAATGTACACTGAGGAGAAAAACAAACATCAACAATGAAATCATTTTAAAAAGATAATTTTCTTCGCTGAAATCTGTTTCTTGATATCTCAATATGGACTATTAATCGAAAAAGATGATTATGAAAGACACATCACCCTCAAAAGGGTGAGGATTCCAACTACGTTTCATCTAAGATGCCTAATAAAACGCAAATTCAGTCAATTGAAGTGAATATAATACGTTTAGTTGGTTTAAGCAAACAACTTTAGGCCAACGGATGCCATGTTTGAGTTCCTCCAGTTTTCACCTACTTCTTCAGTCTAAGCAACTGAGAGTAGTATCATCGACTCTCACACACAAATGTTTTATCACTTAAAGCCTAGTACAAAATATTCGATTAAAAGGTCAAGCAGAAAGTGTAAAAAAAATAAAGAAATAATGTAGTGTAGTAAAATTCTTATGTTGACTATCCAGTTAACTAAACTATGTAGGTCAAATATAAAGATCACTTGAAAAAAAAATATTCTGAATTAGTGTAAACGTTTAAATAAAGGTCAACAAGTCACAGAAACACAGGCGTATACCATTTTAAAAAAATAATAAGTTCGTCAATAACTGCTCATGTGTGAAATGAGAAGTAACATAATAATATAGACTGTAAGAATATTCAGTACGGACGAATGGAAACAAAGATTGATGATAGCAGATTTCACACATGTACCAAAGATGGATGACTCAGCACTGCTGTTAACAGTATGGAGGCTAATCGTCATAGTGACTCAACAACGACTAGCCCCTTCTATCTAGCTGGAGATGAAATACACCTATTGTGTGCAGGTTAATGATGCTACCCGGCTGTACGAACCTCTGTAGATGGAGTGGGATTCAAACTCGTGACATTCTGATTAGAAGTCAGTCACCTAGGTCGATGACACAACGCTCTACGTGGAGTATAGTTCTTGTTTACTGAAAAGATGGCTAGCTACGAGGATATATATATATATATAATGCAAATTTAATCGGTAGGCTACAGCAGTGATTCGTGGGCATTTGTCAAAGAATGATACACTATCGTGAATGACCTTTCTGGATAAAAAATAAATTCGGAAATAATAATAATATTATTGTAAAAACACAAAGTGAGTATTCCAAAAGATGAGCCAAACAAAATCTCATGTCTGTGCGAGGGTTGGGATACTGCCCGCACGCAAAGACTGAAGTAGGTGGTTCTCTAAAGGGGCCTTTTACTTGAAGTCTGATCCAAAAGGCAGTAGTGGTGAAGCGTTAGGATCTGCTTTCCCATGGTTAACGGCAACCAAAACAGATTCATAAGCCATTCGGTGTTTTCGGATTCTGGAGCCCATGTAGACCATAGGTTTGTAATAAGGGTATTCCAGGTCCCGTAGACTCCTGCATGCCCATCAGTCCTGTTTTAAGCACCCGACATTAGCATTTGCCCTTTCACTTTTGTGAGGAACACCCATGCTGCTGCGTGAAGGCAGTGGCAACATGAGACCATTTCAAGAAGAAAATAGGAGTCTACCCACCTGGGGTTGTATCGGGTCGTATATATAGATACATGTTTACCATGTATAAATATGTGAAGATTCTAACAATTAGTGTAATAGTTGGCCGTAATTTGGCTGCAGATATTGCCAACATTAAAATTGTAACAACAGAAGACAAGGGCCAGGCAACAGGTCGTTTATTAAGGAAAATCAACACATATTTGTAGATTTTAATGTACACTATTGTAGATTATTGTTAGTAGAAAATACAGTCTTTTGATTGGTTGTTTCTCACAAAGTTAACCTTGCATCTCTTTGTGGCTGTGTCAGATCATCTATGTGCTAACTGTATCCGCCTAGGCAAAGCCTTTGTTCTCATTTTCTCACCACCAATATTGGGGACGTAAACATTGACGTCAATTACTGTCTACCAACTTTGGCTAGCAGCCAGCTCTCACCACAAAATAACCAATAAAATATGCAACTGAGTCCCAAAAATTCCTGTCTAATACGTATGACCTTTGCCAGCTATATAAGTAAGACGTTTATTTTTGATTGGACACTAGTTAGTAACTAGTGTAACTAGTACCTAGGTTTCGTGCTAGTTGGCACTCGTCAGCAAGGTGTATCTGAAAACTTGAGTGCTAGAATTCAGTCGGCACCAAACATCAAGGACTAGACACATTACACATTAGGTACTAACTAGTGTCCAAGCAAATAAATATCCAATACAGTCAGTTCTACAGGAGATCAATCGTTACTCCACTTAGCTTAGTGGTAATGTCTCTGACTGCATGCAGTACTGGGTGACGTGGGTTCGAATCTCAAAGGTGTGGGACATAAGTTCCTTCAATGTGGTTGCAGATACGCCTTGATGATTGGTGAATGCCAACTAGCACGAAACTTAGGTCCTCAATGTATGCCCATTTCATCTCTATTTTCTCCTACATATTTGTCGAGCGATCGGCTTTTGGTTGGTTTGTTCTCAGCCAGAGTTCCTTGTTGCTTATTCTTTCTGGACACTTGATCATCAGTATGGAGTCAGCGAAGCGGGCAGCTGTTGATAAAAGTCTGTCACCTGTTGGAAATCCTTTCCGTGACACACATGCAGTGCAAGTTTCTGACCCGTATAGAAGGACCAACTTGACATTGGTGTTGGAAATCCTAATCTTATTCCTTATGTTTAGTGGAGAAGATTTCCAAACTGGTTTCAGGTTGATGAAGGCGTATCTTGCCTTTCCGATTCTGGCTGACTGACTTCGACATCTTCATCCGTTTCGACTGTCTTTGGCTGAAACGATGCTTCTGGCAGCCGGATAAGTGAAGTAACCTGTCAAATCTCTCCCGTTGATGATGGTGATTGGTGCTGTTTGTTGTTGCTGTTGCTGTTGGTTGGTTATCTTCATAACCTGCGCCTTCTCTATGTCCACTTGAAGTTCTGTCTTCACTGCCAGCCTCTTCTGCCAGTTTGTTGGGTTTCGCCTACCTCTAAGTCTTCGAGTTTATGTGACATTAGACATATATCATCCACACGCGAAATCCAGATCTTCTAGAGGCTTTTTGTTGGCGGGTGTTTACTGTTTTCCATGTAAGCCAGTAACTATTCATAATTTACTTAGAGATACAATTAGTGAGTAAGATTCCATATATCAATCAGGTTTACTTTTATCTGACTCTGAAGTCAATATCTTGTGATTAAAGGTGTCATTTGTGGCAAATCAGTTAGAGTCTTAGTTAAACAGATAGCTACATACAATTCTGTAACAGAATTACATATTAACGTGATAAGTGCTTTTCTATTAAATAGATAGTGTATTTACAATACTTAGAAGTAGTTCATAAGTTGACAATTTTGTGGAAAACACTGACCGCAGATAAACAATATGATATGAATAACAGCATTAATAATAAGATAAATTAGTGTGTCTGTGGTTCACGGGAAAGAATGTTTGCCAACCACGCCCCACATGCTCTGGGATTTAGTCACCGGTCTACGCTCTACTAGCCCGTAATAAACCCAGTAAAGAGGGAAGGTTGGGTATGCGGCTAGAAATCTCGCTCCATAAAAAAGAATAACGTCATTGCTACTGAAACTTAAAAACTCAGAGCATGAAGCCCGATTAATATATGTGTAGTCTGTGAAGCCCGATATTCCACGCAAAGGAATGAAGAACGTCTAATTGGCGCGAGCGCGCACACGCACAGGTTGACATCATGTGAATTCTAACGTAACTGCCGAGCTCTCAATGAGGCTAATCGATGGAAAGCTACCAAAGACGATCTTGTTTCGTTAACATCGTCGATTTATTTACAGTTCTTATATACTAATTCATCCAAAGCATTACTTGCATCAATGATATGAAGAATGTTGCAGATAAAGTCGTAGTGTGTGTTAGAAACCATAATGCTTTGGATAATTCTCCCTGCTCTCCCTTTGTGTTTCACACGGATGCTCTGGAAAACCAGTGACAGATCCCAATAAAACTGAATTCCAAATAGGTAAACGTATAGCAGAAGGATGGTGAGTAAAAGCTGAATCCCGTAAAATAGATATTACAACCTATCCTTTCGACACTGTTACTAGGCAAACAACTTCACTTCAAACAATCGCGTTATGGTGAGCGAAAACTCAAGGGTAGTTTGTGAAACCATCAATGATACAGAATTCTGATTCCATGTGTTTTAAAGTGGATATGCCACAGTGTTTACACTATTCTGTCATCTTATATACTTCTAGGTTAAAGCAATGATATAGTTTTAATTATGCGTTTACATCAATCCACAAAAAAGGAATAACACAGACAACAGAAATTAACGAGTCTTTTCTTTTCGTAAACTTTCACATTCACATAGCCACAAGAACATAATCGTAGTCTTCCCAACTTCATATGTTTGACCGGACAAAATAACACAATATTTTAGGTGGATGCTGACACAGACACTTTTTCTTGCAGAACAAAACTGTTTAAATACCTACGTTTTCAACTTAGAACTTTTCACAGAAGTGCAGCAGTTCGCGTGCAAAACACTCCATATAACACACAGGGAATAAAACCAAAGAAAACATAATGAAGGATGAAGAATAATTACGTGGAGAATCACGATGATCTGGGAGATAATGAAGAGTGAATGCATCTGCGCCACTCAAAACGACTTCCAGCCACACCATAAAGTCTGAAGCTACTGGTTCTTACCATCCCAAGGACTTCAATCAGGCAGTCTACACTTCCTTAGGTGGCTAGCTCAAACCACTACTCAAAGACTTCATATGTTGATGCTGGGTTTTGATTTGACTACCACTAAATTTTTGCCAACCTAATCCTATGCCAGTTAACTCATCGAGGAAGGCAATGGCTCGTCATGTGCAACATGTGTCCTAGCGATCTCAATCGATGTAACTTCACAACCTCATTAACTGGTTTACATTACTCACCTAACACTACGTCTAACGTCAGTATTATTCATCATGTTATACCGCTTGAGATAGAAAGCAGATACTCATTATCAAAGAGAGTTAACCTTTTCATCTCTTCCACAGTCAATAACCACATCTCATGACTATAAAGAAGGACAGAGCGAAATGCTGCGCAGTACACATGTCCTTTGGTCGACAGCAGATATTGTATCTACTCCAGAGATGACATAATTTGGCAAATGCCAACACCAGCATTCGTATGCGTCAGCTAAGATTTCGCCAGCAAATAGCAGTCTCAAACAAGTGAAGTGTGATTTTCCCTGACACTTTCCAGTTCTGTTAGTTTTTGGGGCGCGATGGTTTCTTCGTCATTCATTTTTACCTAATGGCTATTTCTTAGAGATTTCGTTCTTTGATGGCATTATGTTTATCCTAAAAATAATCAGATCACGCTTAAAAAAAGGGGTGGAACGCAAACGCCTGTTTTAACGGATCCAAAACACAGCATGCAGTTTTTCATTGTAGTCCACAAGTTACAAAAGGCCTTTCAAAACACCAAGATGTGCGGCTTCAACACACATCATTATCATAGTCTTTACGTATTGTAAACAGTCCCTTAAAGTATGGCAGTAAGGACAGTGAGATTCCCAAGAAAACAATAGCATGCATTAAACAATGGCTTTAAAATAACTGAGACAGATTGAAGATATGAAGCAGAAAAAACATGTGAGTCTTCAAATGTCCTCATTTGCCATGTTTTCAGATTATTGTGAATTTTTAGACTGAATGGATGGAGCTTACAAACGCAAAAAGGATGTGGTTGGCCACATATTCTGATTTTAAGTCAAAGTAATCAGTTTACACTGTCGTACTTTGAACACAACTTATTTCTAAATACATTTCTTTTGGATTTTACTCTCCTCTCCGACAACAAGAATTGGCATGCCTAAAACAGAAGTCCGATGTATAGAAGACACATCCTCTGTTTTTTATTATAGCTTGATTCCACACAGTATTTAGGTACAAATAAGGAATTTTTAGCATGTGATATCGGTAACCCAAATTTAGCAGGCCGACCATTGATATCACGTGTGCGTCGACCGGGCATCGAACCTCGGACCATGTGCATGCTTGGCGAGCGTCCTAACCGCTATGCCACCGACGCACATACGTATGAAGTCAATTTTCGACATGGTCTAGCTAGCATTATTTTCGGGTGCACTGCAGACTTTTTGGGGCAAAAACTCCGGGTTATTTATTTCGGAAGTTGGGTCCTATTTTGGACAAAAAACAGTCTTAACGCATATATTTTGACAATTTTAGGCACAAAGATTTTGCACCGGCTTACAGATTCAACGTTTTCTGATGCTTTTTCTGCAGTACTGAAGTACTGGGTGCACGCGTGCACCCAAAGATTTCGCCTCGGAAGAGTAGCAAATAAACAGTTATATATATTTAACTCGATGAACGGAATTGCATAGTTAATATACTTCAGTAACATGTCAAACGTATTCAGCAACCGAAACGGCTTACAAAGTACAAAATACCGACTCACCCACGTTAAGTAGTAACGGAAACGAATAACCCGCCGGTTGCAGGATATTCAATTTTTAACGCTGTTTTGCAAGAATTACATTGTTTGGATATCCTAAATTTACAGTTTTCATAAAAGTGAAATCACAATGCATTGAAAAAGGTTGAGTGCTATCGGCGACGAAGTTTAGGAATAAATAACTCCCTAATGTTAGTTCAGCAGTAAAAAGTTGTGCAGAAATTTTACATTTATTAGCTGTATTCCACGTCTTAATGAAATCATTGAGCTGAGGGGTGCGCTAATTGAGAGACGTAACATTTATGAAAACTTAAGTGGATCAGCGTACATGTCGATTAGTGCATGTAGAAGGCATTTCAGTACTATTGTTATCAGATACATTACCACGTTTGAAAGTTTTACAAGTAATTAAGTCTTTTCAAGGATTTACTTATGGGAGTTTTCTAAATGTGATGGTATAGAGGGCAATGATTCCCGCTCAATATGAGCTCCAATAGTACTGTAACCTCACAATCGCCTATGCCAATGAAGAACCATTTTTCTTTCCTACTGATGAATTTGAAAAACTCACCCTAGGGACAGTATAGGGTCTCACGCAGGGCATCCAAACGCGCAGAAATGTGTGTGTAGTTCTAACAGCACTTCCTTGATCTGTGCACGGGCTGAAGTCGGTTGAAAATTGGAGCATGAAACGAGTTAGACTATGGGCATTGTTATGGTCATCGGAAGCGCTTGAGTCACCGCCTTATAAAGGAACAAGTATTCAGTTAAATAGAATGTGATTCCATAGGCCAACCCTGCCGAGGTGCACTGAATATCCACTGTGACATTGAAATAAGTGCTAAGAAGGACTAGAGGGAGGTAATCTGTCCATTTGCCTATGATAGATGCCATTAAGTAAGTTATAAGTTCTCGATGAGGACGCTCTACTGGGTCATCAACTGATAGGTGGTATGCCGTGGTCCGAATGTGTTCGTATTTGATTAGTTCAGATTGTTTCAGCTGCTGTATCCACCACAGAGGTGACTTCTGGACGACTGTTAAAGTGATCTTCACGTGTAAGTAAGTACGAGTGGTCACTGGAGTGAAGTAGCGACCAAAATATGTCTAGATTGACGGGATTACGACGTATATCATGTATTGAAATGGTCCGGGTGGACCAGTGTTGTGATTAAGCAAGATTGTGTCCATCAACGCGGTTACCACCAAACCAGATGAATCCGTAACATGTTACCAATGTCATGTTATGATAGTAGATCAGTGTTTTAGTGTTTTTGAAGACATTCAAATACTGTCCTTTGTGTATGCAGAGGAACCATCGATCTCGGGGTGCCTGTGGACACGTCGAAAAGTTTGGCAACTTCTGTGTTTTGTTAGAAGTTGCACTCTTATCTGTGTGGAAGTTTTGTGATAAAGTCATTCTACACTCTTATCTAAGGTCTGAAGTGCAACCATTCTCTTCATTCAGTAGGTGGAGTAGGCACCATTGTGCGAATTTGCGAGAATGCATGTGCAACTAGGTTATTTGCAGCAGATGTCTGGTGTGATCTGTGGTATGCGGTACAGATTGCGCAATGCATCTGATGAATATCTATCGGTAGCCATATGAAAGGTGAAATTTGAAGGTTTGTAATTAGTGGCACCAGTAATGTGACGGGAGTGTTTGATGTAGGCGCAGATGACAATAAGTTCCCAACGAAAAGTGCTACGTTCCATTTCGCATGCAGATAGCATTAGGAAAACGAACTCAGGTCTAGGTGCGTTTTTCATACGTTTTCGCGGAACAACTACGATAACGGTACTAGACGCATCATTAGAAACACTGAGGGTAAGCCATCTCAGTTTTCTCAAATGTTTTCAATGCTTCTGGAGTCTAGCTACGTGTTTTACACTTGCCTTTCAGAAGATTTTGTCAGTTCTGTTAGAAATGTTCAAACACTGAATAACTATATGGAGGTAGAAACTTGTCAGACAATATAAGCAAAGTTGTCCTGGACTTTCCTCATGAGAAGTTCTGAATCACTTGCACCATATCCTTTAGTGACACATGTCAGGAAATTCAGAGCGCCTGCCAACCTAGTACTTGGCAATATTGATTGTTGCTAGGTGTTTCGAAACTTTTTCGAGTTGGTCACGATGAGTTCCGTCATCCCTACTAGCTATCAGATTGTCTTCCGAATATACACAAGCAAAGTCTGGTCCATGCAGGTCATCATAGGTGAAATGCTGAAACGTTGAGTAGACCAAAAGATATCGGAGGAAACTCAGAAGGATCTGCAGTCTTTGAAACATCACGTGGATATAGTTGGATCTAATGATAAGCGTGTTTTAATTCACGTCTTCTGAGAACAGACAGGCTTTTCAAAGGTCGTGTCATGTTTTTATGAGACCGGGCAACACTCTGGGACAATTTGGAAACTGAGTCTTCCTCAATTAGCCCAAGGCCTGCAGTCCATGCCACTGCTCTTAGGTAGCATGTATAGTGGTGAAGACCACGGGCTGCTGGATAGTCCGAAAAAATCCCCATCTCCAGTACATCTTCAAACTCAGCATTACTAGCCTGATGTTTCTGTGGAGAAAACCGCCATGTTTTAATGAATGCATATGGGTCAGTCACCTTGGTGTGATGAATGAAATTGGAGGCCACACAAAGAAAATCACGATTAGGCCTGAGAATATGAGCCATCGATCATACGGTAGTAGCATAAGGATTTGAATGCATTGGTCTGTGAAAGGGTTTATGAGTGTCAGTACCCAGGTTAGAGAGTCGGAATTTACCAACTTATACTTGCCAGCATGGTTTTAGGGGCTTTGGCCTGGTTTGATTCTCGAATAAATACGCTCGAACCTCGCTAATTCGGTAGGCCGTTCAGAAGAAACGAAAGGTTTGATGTCAGGCCTGGAACCGCACCCAGTAATAACAACACCAAAGCTACTGAAACTTCAGAGCTGAAGCCTGAAGTCCCATGTTTCACTCGAGCCTCAAACGAATGAAAAAAAATCAGTAAAGGAACTGAAATGAAAAGACAAATTCATTTACTGAAAGAGGAAGAAGGACAGATAGGCCTGCAACACAGTAACAAAAGACACGACAACATCTCTGTACATTCGTCTTACTAAAAGTGTCAGTTCATGAAGAGTGTACAGTTTAAATAACAGTCAAATATAAGCATAAAAGCCAGTCGATGTCATGGTAAATGAATCTGTGCCATCGGCAGATATGGAAATGTACAGTAGTGGATGTTCATTTTTGAAGTGAGATATGTGGTTTAATTGGTCGTTGCATCTACAGAATGTTAACACGTTTACATGAGTCACACTTCTAATACATGTCGCTGTTGTCTGATAGTATAAGATATGTAGTAACTCTGTACCAACTATAAACATACGTTTTTAATCTAATTTGCATACTCATATTATATGTTTACACATACCGATTTTATATGTACTTCGTAAACATTTGTCAAATTACTGTTGAGCGTTACCTTGATACAATTTCGAAATTCGACTACGGCTTTAATACACGATTACACTCTTCACAAGTGCCTTCTGATTTTACGTTGTGGGCGTCGAGTAGCCACAACGTCTGCGCACATTGATAAACGTGAAGAAGTACTAGAAAATACGTGTACGCTAATTTAGTCAAATAGAACACTCAACAAATTGGTGACCCCGACGACAAATTGGTGAGCCCGACGACAAATTGCTGTCTCCGACTCCGATGACTTTTTGACCTCGACCCGTCATTACACTTCCTGGATTATTAAAACTCTAACTTTCGCGGATCTATATATTTATTAAACAATTCGAACTCATTCTTGTGTTTGCTCATAGCACAACCTGCAGTAATTTGTGGTAAGCACCTGCATTGTATGCTTTTTTATTTTGCCATATTCTTATTGTGCACAAATTTTGCTATTTTTGATTGCAAAAATCAAAAATATCCAATACAGTCCTACAGGAGGTCAGTCGCGAGCCTGAATAGCTCAGTGGTAACGTCTCTGACTGCAGTGCTGGGTGACGCGGGTTCGAATCTCAGAAGGGACATCAGTTCCTTCAAGGTTGCAGATACGCCTTGCTGATGAGTGCCAACTAGCACGAAACCTAGGTCCAAGGCTTCCTGCCGATTGCCTCCAACCATCTAATACAAATTTTGCTATTTTGCTACTCTTAAACCATTTTTTTACGAATTGTAACATGTCTTCCAATACCTCTGATAACTTAGAGCTGGGATCTGTTAGTACTATTTCTCTTACTGTACCAGTTTTTAAGCCCAGAGACCCTCATCTTTGGTTTGCACGACTGGAACATTATTTGACTAGCAATAAGCTAACGTCACAGACAGCCAAATTCTGCATTTTGAGTACAGTACTACCAGACGAAGTCGCCGAGCAGGTACGGCAATACATCGTCCAACCCAGCACAGAAGCGCCTTACGACAAGTTGAAGGAAGAGGTGCTGCGATGTACTTCGCTTTCAGATAGGCAAGCACTCGATCGCCTGTTAAGCAATGTTGAGTTAGGTGATAAAACCCCATCTCAACTCATGAGGCATATGCAAAGCCTAGTTGCAGGAAGAGAAATCGATAAACGTCTCTTTTACCAAATATGGCTACGAAGACTTCCCGCAAACATCCAGCAGGTTCTTGCTTTCGGAGACGACGACATTGACATAGAAAGGCTCACCGAAATCGCGGATCGCATGTACGAGAGGTCAACACCTCAATCTGTCGCTTCCACTAGCAGAATACCAGACACTCACGATAGAATACAGACTCTAGAACACAAAGTCGACACCTTACTGAGTCAGTTAGCAAAACTGACCACATGCACACAACCAAGCCGTTCTAGAAGCTCGTCTCGTCGACGTCTTTTTCGATCTCCTAGCACGTCACGACATCGCGATAATATTTGCCGGTATCACCGTAGTTATGGATGCAATGCACGACGGTGCCGTTCACCTTGCAACTTTCAGACTAAACCAAAAGATATATCGTCATGTGTAAAAAATACTGTTGACAATCTACGATCTAACAGTCGTTTGTTTTATGTAACAGATAAAAATACCGGTACGACATTCTTAGTTGACACGGGAGCAGAGGTGAGTGTTCTCCCTCCGTCTACACAGGAACGTCAACATCCTGACCCAGCAGTTACGCTCCAAGCTGTTAATCAGTCCAGTATTGTTACATATGGAAGTAAACGAATGACTTTGGATTTTGGTTTGCGGAATACCTACACTTGGTCTTTCATCACTGCAGATGTTCCATCCCCAATCCTCGGTATCGATTTTCTACAGCAGCACAAACTGCTAGTTGATCCGATGAGCCCCAAGCTTATAGAATCGCTCAATAAAACGTACATTGCTGGTACGATTAGCCGTGCATCATCACTGAACTTGATGGTCACACGCACACCAGCATCTCCATATACCAATTTGGTAAATCAGTTTCCTGACCTTTTACAACCTTCTTTTCGAGGAACAGAACCGAAGCATCATGTGGTTCATCATATTAAAACCACTGGACCACCAGTTTTTGCACGTCCCCGACGCCTTGACCCACATCGACTTAAAATCGCCAAAACAGAGTTCGATAAAATGCTAGAGCTTGGTATTATTCCACCGTCCAACAGCTCTTGGTCTTCACCGCTTCACATGGTACCTAAAAAGTCTTCTGGTGAGATACGGCCGTGTGGTGATTATCGAGCTTTAAACAAGCAAACGGTACCTGATCGATACCCAATACCACATATCCACGATTTCGCTAGCAACTTACCAGATGTTAAAGTTTTCTCTAAAATCGACCTTGTCAGAGCGTATCATCATATCCCCATCCACCCGGATGACGTTCCGAAAACTGCCATTACCACACCATTCGGTTTATATGAATTCGTACGCATGCCATTCGGACTTATGAACGCCGCTCAGACATTCCAACGCCTAATCGACCAAGTACTCCGTGGTCTCCCTTTCGTCTACGCATACATCGATGACTTACTAATTGCAAGTGCAGACGAAGCCGAGCATTTGAAACATGTGAAGACAGTGTTTGAAAGACTGAACCAATACGGAATGACTATCAACTTAGACAAATGCGAATTTGGTAAGACCTCACTGAAATTTCTCGGTCATTTAATCGATAGCCAAGGGATCAGACCAGTCCCTGATGACGTACAAGCTATCAAAGATTATCCATTACCAAATTCTTTTAAGAAATTACGGCGATTTTTGGGTCTCGTTAATTTTTACCGGCGTTTTATACCGAACTGTGCCAAAGCTTTACAACCATTAACCGATTGCTTACGTGGACATAGTCGTTCATTCCATTTGCCCGCAGAAGCTGTTAAAGCATTCGAAACTGTCAAACAATTGTTAAATGACAAGACGCTCTTAGTCAGACGCCAAAATGACGCCCCCTCCCTCTCATGACAGACGCTTCAGACGTTGCCATCGGGGCAGTTTTACAACAGCACGTTCACGGCGAATGGCAACCTCTTGCATTCTTTTCGAAACGACTGAATCCTACTCAATGTCGCTATAGCACATTTGGTAGAGAGTTATTGGCTGTTTATTTAGCAATCAAGCACTTTCGACATATGCTGGAAGGTACAGCTTTTACTGTCTTTACAGACCATAAAGCTCTAACCAAAGCCTTATCAGCAAAACAGGATAACTACTCTCCGCGTGAACTACGACATCTCGAGTTTATATTTCAGTTCACCTCCGATCTGCGACACGTAAAGGGCAAAAACAATGAAGTGGCAGACGCTTTATCACGTGTGCACATTGACAACATTGTATGCCCAGACATCGACTACGAACGTCTCTCAAACTTACAACGAGATGGTGCCGAACTAAAAAAGATCATGTCTTCTAAAACAACATCTCTAAAACTCGACGCAATTCCTTTTGGCACGACAAAAATAATCTGCGACACCTCTACGGGTAAATATCGACCCTTCGTTCCAGCAGCTATGAGACATACAGTATTCGAGAAGTTACATAACTTGTCTCATCCCGGTGTTAGCGCTACTATCAAACTACTGAAAGAAAGATTTATATGGCCGGACATTAATAGCGATGTTAAGAAGTGGACACGAAATTGCTTGTCTTGTCAAAGAGTCAAAATCAACCGTCACACTAATGCACCACTTGGTCGCTTTCCTAATCCCGACTCTAGATTTGAACATATACATGTAGACATAGTTGGTCCACTACCTCCTTCCAATGGTTGCAACTACATTCTAACTTGCATCGATAGATTCACTCGTTGGCCTGTAGCAGTTCCAATAGCCGACGTCTCAGCTGAAACGGTAGCTCAAGCTTTGGTCGAAAACTGGATAGCTAATTTTGGTGTCCCATCCATTATCACTACAGACAGAGGTGCTCAGTTTGAAAGCCGACTTTTTAACCAGCTAACTGAATTACTGGGCATTAAACGAATACGAACAACCGCCTACCATCCTAGTTCCAACGGTATGGTTGAACGACTTCATCGACAACTCAAAGCTGCGCTCGCTGCTTCTTTGACTCAAAATGACTGGTCAACCAAACTCCCACTGGTACTGCTTGGTATACGATCTGCTCTAAAGAAAGATATTGGCTGCTGTGTTTCCGAACTAGTCTATGGAACAACATTACGACTACCAGGAGAATTTTTCACCCCAGGTAACCAAGTTCCACAAGATATGACTGGTTATGTGCACCAGCTAAAACAACACATGAACGAACTTAAGATATCACTTCCACGCCAGCAGGAACGAACGTCATACATCCCACCACAACTGACAGATTGCACTCACGTCTTCGTCAGGAGAGAGGGTGTACAACGACCACTTCAACCCGCTTATGATGGCCCATTCAAAGTTCTAAATAGAAACGATAAAGTTATCACGATAGAACGACTGAATAAAGCAGAAGCCATCAGTGTCGACAGAGTCAAACCAGCATTCATCGACGATTTCGAAGCCAACGATAAAGACCAGCTGAACGACGTGCCAACAGCTACATCCACGCAAGCTTCAACGTCGCCAGAGAAGCCTATGAAAACTACACGCTCTGGTAGGAGAGTTCATTGGCCTAAACGTTATGTGCAAATCATCAAAATATAACTTACTGCGAATTTTCATTTTTATTATCTTTATTCGTAATTGTCATTTGAATACACATTTAACTGATTAATACTTTCATACGTAAATCACGTCACTACTATTTTAACATCGATATTCCCTGTATTATTACATTTAATCATATAGCGCTTAATATTCACCTATCGTTTCCGTATACAGACTACAGATCCCCGGCCGATTGTATCATTCTTTATATATTCTACCCCGATCATCAATCCTATTTTTTCTTTTATTATCGCATTTATTATCGGCCTTATTGACCGCATTAAATTGCTCATTTTTCAGCTTAATAAATCGCCTTCTGTGTACTGTCGCTGTTACGTATTACGCTGATGCATGTTATTGTCGAACACTTAAATGTATTTTTTTATATTTCAGGGTTCTGGTGGGGGAATTATGTAGTACCCCTGTACCAACTATAAACATACGTTTTTAATCTAATTTGCATACTCATATTATATGTTTACACATACCGATTTTATATGTACTTCGTAAACATTTGTCAAATTACTGTTGAACGTTACCTTGATACAATTTCGAAATTCGACTACGGCTTTAATACACGATTACACTCTTCACAAGTGCCTTCTGATTTTACGTTGTGGGCGTCGAGTAGCCACAACGTCTGCGCACATTGATAAACGTGAAGAAGTACTAGAAAATACGTGTACGCTAATTTAGTCAAATAGAACACGCAACAGATAGTCGGTATGCTATTCGAATACACTGTGATAAATGAGTCCAAACTATGGTCCAATACTAATCCTATACATTTCAAGAACTCGGAAATATGTCGTATGTCGTCAGTCATAGCAGTTTAATATCTTCAGTATTTAGCACTAAGTACCCTTGCCTATAAATCACTGTTAAAACAGACAGAGAATTGAATCAATTAATCTCTTTACAAACTTCATTGAATAGTCGATAACTCATCTTATCAGTGTGTAAGAATCACTAAGTTTCAGTGAAAAATGAATGATAAAACCAGTTTATGCAGTATTTATAATAAATGCTACACTAGACGTAAGCTGAGTTTAGCCATCGTGGCCATCACTGAAGCACAGCATGTCTGTGGTTCGGACTAGGTTCCTGAGTTGTCAATAGTAGCGAGGACGTATTAGTCCCCTGAAATCTACTCGAAATAGTCATTAAAGCCAGAAAATAAATATCCTTCTCTACAATGATTGTGCGGCATCACTGAAGAAACCTAGATGGAGAAAAATTGGAACTCTTTGAATGCTATGTTTAAAGAGACATACATAATTGTTTTAAGGAATATTAGGAAACACAGGAACCGATACTCTACGGACAAGTGGAAGTTAATGGAGTCGAAGACGGCAATTCATAAGATGAATCAGTGTAAAGATGAATAACGAAGGGAGAAATTGAGTTCAGTCTACAGTGCAGTGAACGAAGGAGTGACGAAGAGTGCGAGGAAAAACAAGAGACTGTTTTACAGCATAGATGCACCTGAAGCAGAACACGTCGTGGGTAAAACAGACCTCAGAACACTTAGAAGATAATTAGGGCGCCATCTAGGAAGAGGTCAACACAGATGAAACCAATGAAAGATAATGATGGAAACATAATCAACAACGGACCAATCACTTCAGAGAACTCCTGAATTGACCACCGCCTACAGCTTGTCCTGAAATAGCGACATCAACAATCATAAAACTGCTAGTAAACATAAATCTTCCAAAAAAAGCAGAAGTCTTGATCCTAACAAAGATACTGAAAGCCAGAAGGGCAGCAGGATCAGAATGAAGTCCCCCAGAAAACTAAAATCAATGCCATATGGGGGAGGAATTGTCTTACTCAATCAACTTTTCTTTATTCCACACCTGTTTAGAGGTTGAGGGTGTTGACATTCACGGATAGTACGAAGTATACTAACGCAAGATGTAATACGCACAACTTCTATAGTATTCGCTCTGCATAGACCAAAGGCAAGGCGAAACACTAAAATCGATCGGCCAAATTACGAGATATATTTCGGGACCAAATATGAGTGTGTTAAGAGCTATCTGCAAGCCAAAATTGTAACAAGAATTTACGTCTATATTTCAATCCCGAATCGGAGTCATGAGAAAAACAAGAAAAGCCTAACCCTGTGGAACTCAACAACCAATCACAGCACACTTAGCGTGTGCAAATAAGATTCGTAGATATGTAGATAAGTTTGTAAGCAACGGTCACAAGCAGTACAAAATAACCTTCAACAAGAAAAACCAATCAGAAGACGCTGCCTCTCTGCTAACAATAACGAATAATAATAATGTACATAAAAAATCTATAAATATCTGTTGATTTTCTCAATAAACGATCTGTTGCCTGTCCCTTGTCTTCTGTCGTTACAGTAGTGCAAGGTTGATTGCTTAATTAGCTAGGGATCGTGCACGAACGAACGTGGCACGATGACATGCCAAATGGCGTGGGTGCTTGACTGGAAGCCTCCAGCTGAACAAGTCTAATAAAACAGTGAGGATCAGCATCCAACTTTCAGTGATGAATGCTGTGGCCAATAATTCTGGTGAATTACGTACCACTACATCTGTGTTGATCAGAAAAAATTAGTGATTTCTTTACGAAGGTAGTTACGGAAGTAAAGGTTTGACCCTACTGTTCGAAATGACCTGACCTCTGGAAATCAAAAAGAACTTTATTTTTTGTTAACCGATTGTTTCCAGAGAAGTGAGACAACGATATCGTAACCTGTATTCAGTCAATGACGAGCTACAGAGCTGTTGATGCTTTCCGCTCCACAGAAGTACCTATTTGTTAATAGACATTCAAGGAAACAGTTGATGGTCTAGTCTACTATTCTGTCAGGTGCGCTTTACTGATAGGATCCCACGCACTTTGTTATTGATAAATTATTTCAACGGCTGTTAATCTCGCATAAGTGGTATGTCATCATTTCCCACACACTTTGTTATTGACTATTACGATCAATTATTTCAAATGCTGCTAGCTGTCTGTATTGTTGTAAAAATGTATAAATACCATTTCCTAAATAAGTTTCTTTGTCGTAATTGTTGTACTACAATATACAGTCACAGGCCACTCTTTGTCTTTTGATATTTGCGTGGTTCGCTGAATCGGAAGGTACCAGAAGCAGATAGGAATATTAGTCAGGCGCAGACAGAACAAGGCGACAACGTCCTCATTTAATTCCCTACAGTTATAACATTTACTCTGGTATGTACATGTATATTGTTGAATGTAATTCAGCATGAGTTAGTAAAAACGGACTCCTGAGCAATCTTGGTGCAGTCAATTCATTTTTGGCAGTAATTTTAGCGATTTTTAACTATTTCTACTTGCAAAGTGTTCACCGTTGAATGATGACCCAAGCAAATAGGATTATTACTACTCATTGCTATTATTATTACTATTTCAACATTATTTGTATACTGGAAATTGTGGAGCCAGTTAAAAAAATACATCATTGAAATGCAGTTGAGATGTTTACAAATATTATCCTGAATATCCCCAATCAGTAAAAAAAAAACGGAAAAATGAGAATACTTTTAGGATAAAAAGGGGAAGTCTAATCAGCTGCCATGAAATTCCCCCCTTTTTCCCAATTCTCTATTTCTGTCCCAATAATTTCTCCATGTCAACCCTTAATTACACCATATCCTTCATCCTTAATCTCCCCCATTGATTCCACTACTGGCCAAGTTAAACTTTAAGCGCTGGTAACTATCAATCAGTGAATGACAAAGAGTCGTTCAATGAGTTTCATCCATGTGAGTTGAAGGTTCTGTTCCGCTTGATTCCAGTCAGATGCCTGCTCTGACGCAGTTGCGCTTGCAGTTTGGTGAGGATAAGGTTTTCCAGTATTGCTTGGATATGGGGTTGCTTAAGAAGGAAAGGATTTTTCTTATGTGGAGATGTCATGAGTTTAAAAAGCTTCAGCAGGTCGATTGATGGATATGTTCATCGTTGTACAATTTGTTTTAGACGAGTCAGTGTTAGGGAAGGTAAGCTGATGATTCTAATATTTCGCAGGAACATTTTTGCCCAGGTACCGTCTGTCCTTCACCCAGATTTTGCATATTTGTAATTACTGGGTTCTAAAACAGTATATGAGAAGTGCAGCTGGTATAAGTGAAAATAGCCTCGTGTCAACAGTTCAGTGGTATCAGCGCTGCAGGGAAATCGCATCCTGGAAAATGAAGAGGCTTACTTCCTTATTGGGAAGAGCTGTTATCGTGCATGTGGATGAAACTAACTTATTGCAAAAAAAATACAACCATGGTCGTGAAAGAGCGAACAGTGTTTAGGTGATCGGCTTATATGACACCATTCTAGCGATTTTGTGGATCCCATTACACGGATACACACCAATTCCATAGAAGGCTTTTGGGGAAGGTTAAAAAAACAGGATTAGGGCCATCAACGGATCTCAAAAGGATGTCATTTTAAGTCATTTAGATGAATGTATTTACAGAATGTGATGTAACTTTTCAGTTGATACTCCTATGCTAAACTGGGAGATCTTTTCATCACATGTCAGAGAAAGATATCAGGTTTTATGCAGTTTTTGTGTTTTTTTCTCATAAATATATGTATTCCATGCAGAAAAATGCCTCCCTCAGGTGATTGGTGCGTTCAAGGTCATTAGGTGATTGGTAGTTAGTGGTACGGGTATACAACTTGGGCACTGTGGTAGAGTGTAATCATATCAACTTGATATGATTATGAGCAATAGTTTCTGCTCGAAACGTTGTCATCAGTTAATATTACTGTGTGATTTATCAAAATAAAGTCTTATCCATAATGGGGTAGTTAGTGGTGCTTAAAGTACTGTAGGACAAAATTATTTAACCAAAATCAACCGTAAGAAGTACCTGAGAATCAAAGAAAATACTCCCAACCAGGTGGGATCAAAAATTTGTCAATAAGAATCACCCAGCAAACACTTCCTTTAAACAATCCAAAGTAAGAATAACCATGATTCACTCAAACAAAACAACATATTATCAATATCATCACATAAAGAGAAGCATTGAAATCAGAAACTAAGCGGGAACAAAGACAAATCATAAAGGATTAATTTAACAGATGATAAGCGCAGGTTTCGAGATGACTGTGGATACACCACAAAGTATGGTACCCTCACTGTTGGCAAGAGATACACCATCTGTCTTTGGCTAAGTGTTGTGATAAAGTTCGTCTGCAATCTTCTCTACAGTCTAAATTTCTGACGTTCTCTTTAAGCTAATGGCTGAAGGGATTACCGTGGTGCGAACTATGGATTTGATATATATATATATATATATATATATATATGTATATATGTATATATATATATATATATATATATATATTGAATATTCCCATAATTTATTCAGAACAAAATATTTAGAGCGAACAATTGTTTTCAATAAATTCTTCTTCAGGCTCTACAGTTATAAATCCATTAATTTAAGCATACAACAGCCAGCCAGTAAAGGCAAATTAGAATCATATCAGAAAGTGTATTGTGGAACACGTATAAGATGGGAAGGAACAATAGTCAGATAGTTTTTTAATATGCATTGTCAATGAGAACATGGGACAAAATGAGATGAAGTATTTAAATTTAATGATGTGTGTGTATATATATAAATATAGTCAACAGAAAACACAAGTTTCGAGAGTGTGTGTAATCAGGATGTGTGAGACAATATGAAAATAAACCAACGAATGGGGCGGACTAGACATAAGTTCAAGGTTGAAAATAACGACAGTAAAATTATAACGATGATATGGTGTAAAATTGCAAGCACTATTGGTGAATGATTGTCAAATAATAATAATGAATATAATGAAGTGGAATGAACAGGATTTTGTAAATACGATAGCAAGTTAGAAAAGCACTACTTAAAACTAAGGTAATAAAATCATAAGATTATGATTTTATCAAAATCAACACGAATGTGATAAGCAAGTTCACTATGTAAACAC
Organism: Trichobilharzia szidati; assembly: GCA_944472155.2. Taxonomy (NCBI): domain Eukaryota; kingdom Metazoa; phylum Platyhelminthes; class Trematoda; order Strigeidida; family Schistosomatidae; genus Trichobilharzia; species Trichobilharzia szidati. The sequence goes on along the minus strand of OX235275.1, from coordinate 24,474,577 downwards.
ACACTACTTATAATTTTACACACCGATCAAATCCAACAATCTACACTTGATTTTATTATCTTTACCAAATGACCAACTTGACAAGGAAAAGTGACCCCAGACTAACAAACGATGATCAAGTTAGTAAACTTTATTTTGATATCATAACAGACGTACTATTACCTTTGTTATTTGGTTTAGTGATCTTCATTGCTATTTTTACTTTCAATATGTCCTTTTAACTTAACCTAAGTCTATTTTCTCACCGCTTAACTCTTTGTTATATATATGCTGAGATTTTGTAAATTCCGGTTTACTAATACTTCGGTAAAGCTTTTAGCATTAAATAGCGAAACGTCAGTAAAAACAACAATATCGTTTTGTTTTTCATTCATTGGGAAATACAAAAACCTTTATTATAATGGAGTGTTCGCTCTAAATATTTCGTACAGCTTGATAATAAATTCGTTAAAAATTTTCTTCATTGAGAATTGTGTGCTTAATGTACAGGCCATTTTAGGACTGTGTGGCACAGTAGGTCGCCACGAGAAAAACCGTCATATCCTGGTATGGATATACAATTGATCACACATGACCTATCTGCTTATACACACTTCGTTTACCTTGCGAGATAAGTCACGTGTGTCTGTCAGACATAGATGACCAATCACTGATTAGATTTCATTTCCATTGATTTTTTTACGTGTAGACGACCAATCAGAATTCAGACCTTTTCTCACGTGACTGGGCTATAGTTGACTTTTCATAAGATTTAGTCGTATTGATTTAATATAGACGATTAGTGGGTAAGGTTTCATTTTTATGCTTATTTCACTTTTGATTAATAAATTCTGGTTATTTATTTCACCGAAGCGAATGATTTGATCACAGTTTTGTTGTCTGTATAGTCTGTTGACATTTGCAACCATAGTGAATAAGAGTTAGCAATATGATGGATTTGTAAGCATGCTTCGTGTCATTATGTGAAGTGTGTTAAATTCTCAGTACGCATTTGGATTACACTTACTATGGGGACATTGTGGTGGAATTTTTCCAGTCCATTTCTTACCTATTTCGGTAGTTCAGCTGAGGATTACATATATTTGGATAACTGCGACAACAACAAAAAAAGATGGATGTGGATACGTTCTCTTAAGAAACTGGATGATTTAATTGCAAAACTGTCATTGTCTTTCCATTCTAAACAGTCTCTTCAGTGCATAATCTTCAATATGAAGTGAACTGATTTGAATTCTCCAAGAATGTGGATATAGTTGTATCTCTGCTGACAACCTTTGTCGTGATTAGCTATTAATTTATGCCTTGATTGTTAATTTGGCGCTTTTTGTGATGTGATATATTCTGTATTAAGAACACAATATTCAGCGAAGAGACTCTTTTCAACGAATTTATTATCAAGCTGTACAATCGCATCTATATGGGTTTTTTTTATTAACATTATTCTGTATTGCTTGGTAAATCTCATCTGTATGCATATGTTAATTGCTGATTCGTCTGAGTACCAGGTTTCTAGAAATTCCCTGGCAGTTTTGATATTGCTTTCAAAATGAAGGAATACATATCGTGTATATCCACAGCTAGTTTATGATCTTGAACTTGGAGTCGAAGAAGACTTCCAGGTTGACCAATATACTACTTAGCACAGTTTATACAACTTATTTTGTCATTGGTATTGATATTGTCTTCTTTTGCTATTGGGTAGGCCTTTTGGTCTGCATAAAATTTATTAAATAAGGTGAGTGCGTTAGTTTTTGTGTATTATATCTATTCCAAATGGTTCCAGTATTCTAGCCGTTTCAATAAATTCTTCAGGTTGTACAACTATAAGTCCTCCAGAGTTTAGTTTGTAAGGATTAGATTTGTTTATACGAGTTTAACCACGGATTATTATCAGTTAGAGAACCACTGAAAACCAATCAGGGAGTACTGAACAGATGTTTCATCTTAGTTTGGGAATCATCGGCCGTATGCACCCACATCGTGGGGTTCGAACCGAGGACCTTCCGGTTACAAGGCAAGCTCGTTGGCGACCATTCATCCCGCCACTGGGACCCGATTCAATGGCCCATGGAGTTCCCACCGATGACACTGGTTGGTGCCAGTCGCGCTAAAATCACGAATTGGGTGGAAGTTAGAATTCATGGGCTGGCCATTGAATCGGATCCCAGTGGCTGAATGGTCTTCAACCAGCCTGCATTGTCACCAGAAGGTCCTGGGTTCGAATCCCACGATGTGAGTGCATACTGTCGATGATTCCCAAACTAGGATGAAGCAGCTGTCCAGTACTCCTTGGATTTCAGTGTTTCTCTAACTGATATCAATCCGTATACACCATAAGTTCATTCATTTTAGCACACAATAAATAACCAGTAAGAGCAAATTATAATTATATAAACTGTCCAGAATAAAGGTATTATTATTATTAAAGTGCATTTTGGAAAAAGTACAGTATGGAATATTAGTCAGTTAGTCTTGAATATTATTTAGAATATGCATGGTCAACAAGAAAATGAGATGAAATAATTCAATGATGAGTGTTTGTGCATTCATAAAGTCAACAAAAGTACTTGTTTCAAGGGTGAGTGTTGTCATTTGTGCTAGAGACCAGTTTGAATAACTATGGACAAATAAACCAATAAATAGGATAGATAGACTAGGCGTAAGTTCAAGAGTAACAAATAACAATAATAATGATTTTTCAAGAGTTGATATGTAGGGATTTGATTTGTTTTCGCGTTTGATCACGGATTGATATCAGTTAGAGAACCGTTGACAAACCAGCAAGGAGTACTGGACAGTCAGCTTAGTTTGGGACTCGTCGCCAGTACGCACCCACATCGTGGGGTCCGAACCCAGGACCTTCTGGTTACAAGGCAAGCTCGTTGATGACCATTTGACCACTGGGACCCGACCCGATTCAATGACCAGTTCATGAATTCTAACTTCCACCCAATTCGTGATTTTAGCGCGACTGGCACCAGAGGCCAATGTCATCGGCGGGAACTCCATCCTCACTGGTCACGACTTCTCTCTAAGACTTCATCCTGTTATTATTTCATCATCATCATACAAACTTTAAATGATAATCAAGACTGACTCTTGTTGTTCCATCTTGTACATGTACCATACAATACACTTTCTGACATAATACCAAGTTACTTTTACTGGTAATATTGTATGCTAAAAATTAATGGATTCATAATTGTAGAGCTTAAAGAAGAATTTATTGAAAGTGACAGTTGTTCGCTGTGATTATTCTTGTTCTGAATTGGATTCCGAATGAAACATAGGGCTTCAGCATCACATCTTCATTTCATCCTATTTTTGGAGTCGTCTCCAGCTGACTGCACAGTTTTCCATAGGCTCTCATTTCCTTTAGTGTCAGTAAAAAGTTTGAGCTTCGTGCAATAGATCAAATAAATTTAAATTATATTTCAATAGTTTACACAATGATAAGTTAATGTTATGGGTAATATTTCGAGCAAAATTTCTACTGCCCGTGTTAACAAAAACTGTTGGAATTGTTTTGTTCACACATTTATGATTTGTACTCATACATATAGCTCATTTTGTTTTGCTTGTTCATGTTTTTTCTATTCAGAATTATATTCCAAGTTGTTGATAGTTGTACTGAGTCACCCTTGTTACATGTTTCCAGTGTGGCCTTAATGAATATAGATTCTGTTATAAGTCTTTCTTTCCATTTGTTCATGTTAGTTCATATTTAGAATTCCAGCATTGTTCCAATCGATAACGCGGTTTTTATCCGATGCTTGTTCAGCTATGGATGAATTTTTTTCTAAATTCTTGTAAGCTTGTGTTCCTGTTGGTTGACCTTTAGTTAGTCCTTTATGTTCATTCACTCTTATTTTGAGTGATCTGGACGTTTGACCCGCATATTTAGTCAGACACACGGCAGGAGATATTTTGTAAATTACATTACTACTTTTATCCATCATTTTTTATGGTATCTTTGAGTTGGTTTATTTTATTTTTAATTAAATTCGTCGGTTTAAACGTCGTACCAATCCCAATATTTTTGAGGTCTCTTTGAATTGCCTCTGATGTACCATTTTTGTATGGTACTGTGATTGTTTTTTCGCCTTCCTTTTCTCTTGTCATTCTCTGGTTTTACCCTCTTTTTTATATTACCTCTGATAAATTCTTTTGGGTAGTTTTTGTTCAGTTACATTTTGAATAGGACGTTTATTTCTTCTCTTTGGTCATTTGATGCTGTTGTAAGTCTACGCATACTATCTGCAAGACCTTGTATTAATCCTCCTTTTACCGTGAGTGGATGAGCTGAGACGTAATCAAGGAAACTTCCAGAATGTGTACTTTTTCTATATAGCGTCGTTTTTATGTTACCATCTGTTACTCTTTGTATTTAGCAGTCTAACATAGGTAGTTCCCCAATTTCATTCTCTATTTCCATAGTGAATTTTATTGAGTCGCCATAACTGCTTATGTGCTTATTTCCCAACATCTTTCTCTTTCATCATTACTAATATGTCGTCGACATATCTTCGCCAACATTTCATTGATGACCACGTTTAAACCGACGAATCTAATTAAAAATAAAATAAATCAACTGAAAGATACCATAAAAATGATGGATAAAAACAATGTAATTTACAAAATATCTCGTGCCGTGTGTCTGACTAAATATGCGGGTCAAACGTCCAGATCACTCAAAATAAGATTGAATGCGCATAACGACTAACTAAAGGTCAACCAACAGGAACACAAGCTTACAAGAATTTAGAAAAAAAAATTCGCCTATAGCTGCACATGCATGGGACAAAAACCACAATACCGATTGGAACAATGTTTGTATTCTAAATATGAACTAATATGAACAAATGGAAAGAAAGACTTATAACAGAATCTATATTCATTAAGGCCACACCGGATACATGTAACAAGGATGAATCAGTACAACTATCAACATCCTGGAATATAATTCTGAATACACAAAAATGAATGAACAAAAATAGGGGACTGTGTATATGAGTATAAATCATAAATGTGTGAATTAAAATTTTTAAAAAACTATTCCGACAGTTTGTGTGATCACGGGCAGTAGAAATTTTGCTCGAAATATTTCCAAAAAGAAAAACTTATTATTGTGTGTAAACTATTGAAATATAATTATAATTTATTTACTCTCATTTCCTTTTCACACAGTCTCCTTTTCTGTCAGCCTCAGATGCACGCCAAACTTGTAGTTTCCCATTTGGTTTCCACTGGGGTGATGACCTACTACTACACGATGTTACTCAGTGGTCCCGTCAGTATATATTGTCAATCCATCCTCATTTCCTTGAATATATATTTGCTTGGTAATGTATTTTTGTGCATCACTGGCACAGCGGTAGAGTGCTCGCTGGCTTGACCACGTCACACGTGGTCCTGGGTTCGATCCCCTGCCGATGCCCTCCATTATTACCTCACAAAGCCAGTAGTAGGGCCGGCAAAGAGGGAAGGTTGGACATGAGGTTAGCAACCGCATCCCGTAAGTTGATACATATAAGCTGAGTGGATTTTGTAAATTCTGGTAGAATAAATAATACCAATTAGATAAAGCTATTCAGTAGCAGCATCAAATAACGAAACGTCAATAAAAACAACAACAGTATTTTTTGTTTTTTTTGATTCATTCATTCATCGGGAAATACAAAATCTTTTTTATAATCAAATACATTCAGTGTTCCTCATTTGTCTGTATGTGTTTTGTGGTGTGCATATTTCTCTCACACCACGGAATATAACTCACCCCACCCCCCTACTTGAAACTTATGCACGGTTTCGTAGTTTCTTTACAACCGCTTTGCAACTAACATGGTTAACAATAATAAAATAAAGATCATGACAATTACTCAGTTAAGTAAAAAACACAAAAGTACATACTAATGACCAATCATATTTAGATAGGTCATATAGTCCAGGGTAGGAGAAGATTGAAGTCTATTGATTTTTGTACACACAGTTTAGGCTGTATGTGATTAATCCCCCAAAGTGCTTCCATCACCTTCAATAACCTTGAATATTACTATGACCAGGAGAGATGATGGTACGATTCAGCGATCTATTTTTCGTAAACAGACATGGAGTGGACAATATCTTCATTTTACCAGTTTTGTTCCTATCCAGTATAAACCTTCCCTAGTGAAATGTTTGTTCTCAAGGGCCCGAAAAATATGCACGAGTGACACATTGATGGATGAGTTTCGACAAATACATTCAGTTTTATTAGCTAATGGTTATCCGGAAAACTTTATCACTTGTCACAGTAAAGAAAGACCACATCTCGAAAAGACAGCTACTGTACCAAAGAAAGCTATCTTTATTAACCTACCATTCAAGGGCGACCAGATTATGCATTTGACAGCTCAAAGACTTCGGTCAGCCATCAAACGCACATTTTACGCCGCATCTCTTTTTCTCACTTGCCGAACATTTTCGATCCCTGTACCTACGATTAAAGGACGAAATTCTGTGGACTCTACTTCAAACTGTATCTACAAGTTCACCTGCAGCTGCGGTGACACCTATATAGGTAGAACCAACAGAATGTTCCAATGTCGTCGAAAGGAACATGTTCCAAAATGGCTACTAAATCATATAGAAAATCCCAACGCGATTAATCTGAATAGAAATCCAGCATCATCATCCATTGCAAAACACTTATTAATGTCAGGTCACAAAATCAATCAATATTAATGACTGTTTCACAATTATTTCACATAACTCTAATTCAAGGTTATTGAAGGTGATGGAAGCACTTTGGGGGATTAATCACATACAGCCTAAACTGTGTGTACAAAAATCAATAGACTTCAATCTTCGCCTACCCTGGACTACATGACCTATCTAAATATGATTGGTCATTAGTATGTAATACTTTTGTGTTTTTTATTTAACTGAGTAATTGTCATGAACTTTATTTTATTATTGTTAACCATGTTAGTTGTAAAGCGGTTGTAAAGAAACTACGAAATGACGATATCATCTCGCGAAATTTGTCTTCTTAATGCCTTATTCAAATTTATCAAAGGGACTAATTCTTTTAATTATGTACTGTTGTTGAGATAATAATAAAGAGATCAAAAGTGCACCGCTGACAAAAATTGGTTAATAGTGCATTAAGAGATAAATTTAGTTATTTTTTCCTTCATATTTGCTTCTATTCATTTTATTTTTAGATCAACTTACCTCATTTCTGATATTTGAAATGACTAATCTAATCTACGATCTACCTGAACAACTTCGAACAGTGAAATTATGGTAAGTTTTTTTAATGTGTACCTCATTATTCTGCTAACGTCAGTTAGTTAATATGTGTATATATATTTTCGAGAATTAGTTTGTGCGGATCTGATATGTTTCGTGTTTGACGACGGATTGATATCAGTTAGAGAGAACCTCTGAAATCCAACAGGGAGTACTAGACAGGTGTGTCGTCTTAGTTTCGGACTATAGTCGGGATTCGAACCCACACTAGACTGACTATTCAGCCACTGCGACCCAGCTAAATGGTCCTTAAATTCTTCTAACTTCTATCAATTCGTCATTTTAGTGCGACTGACTGGCACCAGTCAGTATGCATGTCATCGGTGGGTATCTGTTCTGACGCCCCAATGGTCACGAATTATCACTAGAACTGCAGTCAGCTTCATTCTGATTAATTTTCAACAATTGATTTTGTAGGGATTTGATTTTTATTTTTCACGTTTGACCAAGGATTGATATCAGTTAGAGAACCATCGAAAACCACCACCAAGGAGTGACAGACACTCCCGATAGATGTTGGAATTCATGGGCTGTTGAGTCGGGTTCAAGTAGCTGAATCGTCTACGAGTTCGCTATATAACCGGAAGGTTGTGGGTTTGGATCTTCGGTGGGGGGGCGTACTGCTGAAGAATCCTAAACACTAGGACGAAACAACTGTCTGTAGCAGTACTGTCTGTTGGTTTTCCAATGGTTCCCCAATTGATGTCATCTCTTAATTAAATTCGTTACCATTATTGTGGCATGTGCTACTGATAAGATTTATCAGTAGTATGTCTATGTACAGAGACATTCGTCGGCATAAAAACATCAAATAGCAAAGAGATAGATTTGATGTCAGAGAAAGCAAATGATACGGATATATGGGAGACAACGTGAAAGGAACACAAAGAAACGCACAATACGAAGGAAGGGCAAAAGTAGCGAGCATAACACGAAAGATGTGTGAAAATGGTGCTTTGAAGATGAGGTGTACATAATTTGGCTACATAGAGATACCAAGTCTCAGGACTCTCGTCTTCTACCGTTTTATATCATGTGTAAACCTCTACTGAAATACGATTATAATTAATTGATCCATTTCACAATGCATAAACTTTTCATAGGTATTATCGATGCACAGATTTAACCTTTAAACCCTAATATGTCTACCGCTGAGTAATGTTAACATTAGTAAATTCTAATCAAACTTTTAAATTGAACTTTGGTACTAGAGAGGATAGATAATCTCTTTGGTCGAAAAAATAATCGATTTATATGAAACATGCATTGTACTGAAGCAATAATCAATACTCAGCGAGGCGTTTGGAGTAAACACAGGAGTCAGACAAGGGTGCTTATTATCACCAATGATATTCCTAATTGTGGTGGACTGGATTATGCGTCAGACAGTGGGAAACGAGAAGACAGGGATATCCTGGACCGACGTGAAGAACCTAGAAGACCTGAATTTCGCGCGTGGATGATTTATGTTTGATGTCACACAAAATCGAAGCCTCACAAGCGAAAACCGACAAACTGGTCGAAAAAGCAGCAAAGACAGGACTCCAGGTGAACATAGACAAGACACAGGTTATGAAAATAACCAATCAACAACAACAACAGCAGCAACATCCAGCCTCAATCACCATCAACGGGAGGGATTTGAAAGAGGTTACTTCATTCACTTATCTAGGGAGGGAGCATTGTCTCAACTACAGGAGGAACGGACGGGGATGTCAAATCGAGAATCGGGAAGGCGAGAAACACATTCATCAACCTGAAACCAACCTGGAAATCTTCGTCACTCAACTCAGCATCAACAACAAAATGATTCGGATTTTCAATACAAACGTCAAGTCAGTCAGTTCTTCTATACGGATGGATCAGAAACTTAGCGGCGGGTCACAAAGAATATTTCCAACAGCCTGTTGCAGACCTTTATCAACACATGTCTTCTCTCTATACTAAAGATCAGATGGCCGGAAAGAATCGCCAAGAAGAATCTATGGGAAGAAACAAAACAAGAACCAATCGCCCAACAAATATGCAGGAGAAAGTGGAGATGGATTGGACACTCGCTGAGGAGGCTGGTGGGTGACATCGCGCGTCAGGCCAGGGCTCGAGTGGAACCCGAAAGGGAAGCGTCGAGTGGGCCGTCCAAGGGCGACATGGAGGAAACCGTGTGAAGAGGAACTGAAACAGTATGGACCAACATGGATGCAAGAGAAAAGTACAGCAGAAGACAGAAACAAGTGGAGAAGTGCAGTTGAAGCCCTATGTTCCACTAGGAACCTAAGGGAACAATAACAATAATAAATAATCACGTTTCCATTTTTTTAAATCCATGCTTGTCAATAAAGCCTGTTTAAAATCTTCCATTGACATCCACTGAACTGACTGACTGGTTTCAACGTAGAACTACAGATGTTTGCATTCTATCTTTTGTGTTAGACGTGAAAGGGCTAGGTTGAGGAGTGAGGGTGCAAAGCGAGTCAGTCGATGAGGAGGTTGTAACTGACTGGTTTCCACGTAGAATTTGGCACAGATGTGTAACAGTTCAACTTGTTACACTCTCTCCTTGTACCACACAATGCAAGAGAAGAGAGATTCAAAACAGAGAGAGATAATAAACGGAAAGGGGAAAGGAAAATCGATAGTAATATGGAAGAACAATAGGATTTTATTGGATATCATAAATCACAAAGAGTGAATTTATCTGCGCCATCACTGAGAACGACTTTCAGCCAGCCATATCACCAGTTGTCTCTAGACACTGACATTGGTTTTTACCATCCCCAACCAGTCGGGCTTAAACTAATTGTTGCGGATTTCATTGACTAATGAAGTCATGTTTTGGTTTGACCACCACTAATTAACTCTTTTCCAACCTGGCCTATCCTATGTCAATCAATTAACAATGCGCGTTGTCGAGGAAGGAGATGGATGGCTAGGCATGCATGCGTAACACATGTCCTAACTATCTCAATCGATGTAACTTCACAGCCTTGTCTGTTGACTTCCCCTCCTTACCACACTGACACTCGACTGATGCCTAACGTCAATACTGCTCAGCTTGTCATACCACCTAACACAGGAGATAGAACGCAGACACCTATGATCAAAGGACAGCTGGCTGGCCTTTTCATGTCTTACACTTTCTCAATGGCCATGTTTCAGTTACAGCCAGCCACAAAGGAGAACAGAGCAAACTGCCAGACTGTGCAGTACGCACTTCATTTGGTCGACAATGACCCCAAGAAATTTGCTCATATAAATGCATTTGGTGATTCGAGGTAGAATCCACCAGGATGAGCATTTCCTCCCATTTTGGGACTGACTCGTCTGCTACCGGTTGGATGTACCTGCATACTCCAGTGACTGAGTGACAGTGTTCCCAAATGAGACTTAAAAACAAACATTAACTGATGCTCGTTGTAAAAGAGAGGTGGCTCTCATAACCCAGATATTCTAGTGGTGTTTGAAACAATAGGTGCTAGATTCGCGTCTTGATGGGTATGTAACAGAAGAAGATGATAGAAGTGGTAACGGACATTTTTATTAGGGAAATCTCATCATATTTATACATTTTTAACGACATTAAAAGTTAAACAGGTCGGTGGACAATAAACTGGGTTCCATTGGCGCCTAATGCTCGCCTTGTAACCGGAAGGTCCTGTGTTCAGACGCCGGTGGGTGTGTACCGATGAAGGGTTCGGAACTAGGCCGACGAAACAACTGTCTGTTTAGTGCTCCCAAGTTTAGTTGTGCATCGGTTGTTCAACGGTAGAACGCTCACCCACCACGCCACATGTGGTCCTGGTTTCCATCTTCGATCGATTCACTTGTAAACCTTGCTAAACAGGTAGTAGGCCCGGTAAAGAGGGAAGCTGGACGTGAACCTATCAACCCCAAACCGTAAAAGTAAAACCAATGCTACCGAAATATCAAATCTCAAGCTTGAAACCCTACTCGGAATGTAAAGGAATAAAAACAAAGTAAATTAGTTGGTGACTGGTCCACGTTTGAATAAAGGAGCGAAAAGTTGTCCAATGAGATTATTTCCAGACCACAACGTAAGCTAAATCCTATCTCTGCAGCAACCGACTTTAAATGTTGATTACAACTTCTAACCGTTTCCTATCATCATTCTGCATCTAAATAGCACACACCACAGCTACACCACCACCACTCACTCGGGAACTCAACTGCATTCGGCTAGCTGACGAGTCCTAAGTAGGACGAAATGCACACCCAATGGATTCCACTGCCAGTCACATTATCCATCAAACTATTTCTTCTTTTGTAAACTGACTTATTCAGCACGCACACACATATATGCACACCTAAACACTTGTCTGTATGTATCTTATTGATTTTAATTTCAGTTCTCCACTGATTTTTCGATCACAGTTCAAAGAATATTTAAATGAATCTCTGAGTAGTAGTAGTACAAAACAATTACTTATTGATCAGTTTAATGTAAGTTTATTGATTTATTTTTATTTACTTTATACAATACAAATTCGGTACATTTTGGTCAACAAGAGCTACTCAATACAAAATCTTATAGTTTGTGTGATGGGTGCGTCGAGAGTAATACTCAGATTCCTAGATTGAATCAGATGCTTGTCCTAAAGAGCCTCATCCACCGGGACTTTGATTGATTTGAAGTCTGATCAACAAGGTAGGGGGAACAGTGTCAGCAGCATCTGCGTTCTTATGGTTTCTGGTGAGACTGAAATCAGGTTCATATACTGCTCTATTCTTTTGGATTATAGAGCCCATGTTATTATTATTACTACTATTATTATTTCCTTTAATTCCTAGAGGAACATAGGGCTTCAGCTGCACGTCTCCATTGCGTTTGGTTCTCTACCAACGTTTTCACCTGGTTCCAAGTCTGCCCAAATGTTTTCATCTCCTCTTCACATCACCTCCTTCATGTCACCCTCGCATTGACCACCAACTCGCCGCTTCCCTTTCTAGTTCCACTCGAGGGCTTGTCTAGTGATGTCACTTGATGGTTTGTTTCCCCAGAGTATGGCCAATCCACCTCCATTTCTTCCTGCTTATTTGTTGCACAATCGGTTCCTGGTTGGTTCTCTCCCAGAGATCCCTGTTGCTGATCTGGAGTCCATGGGGGAGCCCATATACAGATGCCGAATCTTACGGTGCCCATAGTGTACCGAGTTTGTGTTGTTTCCATATAATACTAATACTTCTGAATGTCTTCTTTATCCAGCAAATTGATTCGCCGAAGTGTATTATTCTATGACAAGTGCACACGAATCATTGCTGTAACCATGGTTATTATTATTATTTCCTTGGGTTCCGAGTGGAACATAGCGCTTCAACAACACATCTTCATTTTGTTCTATTTTCCGCCGTCCTTTTCAGCCGGCTAGCCCCACGATTGCACATAATCTCTAATTTCCTCCAACTCGCACGATCTCCTCCATGTCACCCTCGATGTGACGACCCACTGGTCTCTTCCCATTCGGATTCCAATCGAGCGATGGCCTGCATTGAGCGCGATGTCATTCGATGGCCCGATCAATCCATCTCCATTTTCTCCTACATATTTGTTCAGAAATCGGCTCTCGTCTATTGGTGTGTTCCGCTGCAGGGTTTCTTGTTGCTAATTCTTTCTGGCCTGCCCACCGGCCGGTCATTTGATCTTCAGTATGGAGCTAACGAAGGCGGCAGCTTTTGATAAAATAGTTTGTATCTTGTTGGAAATGCTCTTCGTGACACGCACGCTGGTCAAGTTTCTGACCAGTATAGAAGAAGTGACTGACTGACTGATCTGACATTTGTGTTGAAAATTCGAATCTTGTTCTTCACACTGGCTGAGTGCACTGCAGAAGATTTCCAAACTGGTTTCAGTTTGATTAAGGCAAATCTTGCCTTTCCGGTTCTGGCTTTGATATAATTATTAGAATATAAATAGCCAGTAAAGGCAAATGAAAATTATATGGCAAACTGTATTCGGTTACTTGTATAAGATAGAATAACACTCCGCTACTTAACATTGTCTATCTAGTACATACACAATATCAAACACTTGATGTTAATGAAACACGGCTTGGAGACAGGTATCAAAGTCAATTGTGTATCTGACGAAGAGAGTGACACTACTACTTCTGGAAAAGGTGTGGGAAGAGGGAAAGGTATCTGCGGACTGGAAGAAAGGCTACTTATTCAAACTGTCAAAGAAAGGAGACTTAAGTCAATGCAAGTATTGGCGCGGCACCATGCTCCTGTCCATCCCAAGCAAAATACTAAATCGCATCATCCTGGAGAGAATCAAACACGCCGCCCTGGATGAAAAACTTCAAGCGGAACAGGCTGGATTCAGGAGGAACAAGTCATACATCGATTAAATCGCAACACTACGGATCATCATTGAACAGAGCTTGGAATGGCAGTCAGCTCTCTACCTCACTCAATTTCATCGACTTTGAAACGGACTTCGATAGCGCAGCGTCGATCGAGAGGTGATTTGGCAACTACTTCGCTACTACGCGGTGCCACCAACAATTATACACCTCGTCCAACAGTTGTACGACAATGCTGCATGCCAAGTAATTCACAACGGGAAACTCATGGAATCCTTCGAAGTGAAGACGGGGGTAAGACAAGGCTGCCTACTATCGCCAATGATTTTCCTGATTGCGGTAGACTGGATAATGCGACAAACAGCGGACAATGGGGAAACAGGCATAAAATGGACTCACACAAAAAACTTGGAGGATCTGGACTTCGCCAATGATGATATATGTCTGAATTCCCATAAACTAGAAGATATGCAAGTGGTGAAAAGGAACAAGTTGGCGGAAGAAGCATCAAAGATAGGAGGGACTTCAGGTAGACATAGAGAAAACAAAGGTGATGAAGATTCCTGGCCAACAGCAACAGCAACAACAACAGTCAGAATCAATAGGAGAAACCTGAGAGAAGAAACCTCCTTTACCAACTACAGGCGGGACTGATGAGGATATCAAAGTGAGGATCGGGAAAGCAAGGCAAGCTTTCATTACTCTCAAGTCTGTGTGTAGATCAACAGCACTCATCTTGAAAAATAAGATCCGGATTTTCAACTCCAATGTAAATTCAGTGATACTATACGGATCAGAGACTTGGCGCCGCACCGCGTCACGAAGGGCATTTCGAACAAACTACAGACCTTCATCAACAGCTCTCTTCGCTCAATGCTACTCGAGAACTGATGGCGGGCCAGAAAACATCAGAACCAGGGGTCTCTGGGAGCGAACCAACCCAGCAGGAGATGATTATGCCACAAAGATGCAGGAAGAAATGGAGGTGGATTGGTCATAATATTCTGAGAAAACCATCAAGTGACATCACACGCCAGGCCGTTGCTCGAGTGGAATCCGAATGGGAAGCGGCGAGTTGGTCGTCATTGCGAGAGTGAGTTGACATGGATGAGGTGATGCGAAGAGGAGATGAAAGCATGTGGACAGATGTAGAGCCAGGTGATGGAAACTTTGGGTTCTACTTAAACACCTTCCGGTTACACGGCCATCTCAAAGGCCATTCAGACATTGGAATGAATTCCGAGGGCCCATCAATTTTAACTTCTTGGGATTTGCGATATATATATATATATATATATATATATTTATATAGGGCGAACACCAACCAGTCTCATCGGCGAGTAACTGTTCTCTTATCTGACTTACTGAATCCCGCTCTCCACGACTTCTTACTAGAACTCATCCAGGTGACTCCTTGTAGAGAGCCAGTGTCCAGTAAGCATAAGATTAATTATCGAGTAATGTCAGTTTACAGGGATTTGACTGGTTGTTAGAGGTTTAGTCACAAGTTCATCTCAGTTCGAGAACTATCGGTGAACCACCAAGGAGTACTGGCGACTGTTTCCTGCTAGTTTGGAACTCTTCAGAAGAATGCATCTACCGGGATTCGAACCCAGCATCTTCCACTCACAAGATTACCTCGTAGACCACCATTCAGCCACTGAAACCTGATCAAGTAGATGAGGAAATTTTACAGCTACAGAACAAATAAGTTCTTCCATTGGTTGCTTATTTTTTAACATCAATTTTTATCTCCAATAGATGATCAATACTAAAAGTTGTGAATTGGAGAAAGCGAATCAATTGACGTGTCGTGCTGCAGTTCATCCAGACAATTATTATTTAAATCGTTATGATGATATTTTACCATGTAAGTCAATTTTATTGATTTATTTGATTAGCATTATGTTTGTTCAATCAATTGAATTTGAATGAGAGTAGAAGTCTAAAACTGTTGTCTGTTTTGTTTCTTGACAAAAAATATCTGCACTTTTCAAAACCGGCGAGAGGGGGGTGTTGAGTGTATGTGTGTGTGTGAAATGATCCATCGCCAATTGTTATAACTCCGTTGCCGATTTGTTATAACTGAACTGAACTGAACTGAATAGACCCGTTTCTACTTTGCTACATCTGCACCTGTTAATTAGCCTATAACGGTAATGAACTCGACTGGTACGTGCTAATACGTCTATTTGTCCTTTGTACCTTCCGATTCACTGAGCCACGCAAATATCAAAAGATAAAGACTGGCTGGCCTGTCACTGTAAGATATTGTGCTGTATTATACATCTGTTAGGAAAGAAAACATCATATTTATGTCCGATTGAATTTTAGATTTTCCCGTCGATTAATCGGACCGAAGTGCTCGGTGTCAGGTTGACATGTCGGCTTCTTGAGCAGATGCTTCGACGGTGTCTGGGCATTTTTAATTAGCTTTTAATTGGTGGATTGTGACTAGCAGTGGAATCCAGCTTGATGCGCATTTCGTCCTAATTGGGACTCGTCAACCGGATGCACCTGCATTTCTCAGTGAGTGATGATGTTCCCACCGAGGTTCGAACCCAGTGCCGATAGTTTCAAACCTCAAAGCGTTATCCACTAGACAACTTGGACCACGAGAGCCACCACTTCTTGTGCAACGGGTCATATTAATGATTGAATTGAATTTTAGATTTTCCCGTCAATTGATTGGACCGAAGTGCTTGGTCTCAGGTTGACATGTCGGCTCCTTGTGCAGATGCTTCGATGGGACTGGGTTTGAGCGTCGGTGGGAACATCATCACCCACTGGGAAATACAGGTGCATGCAGTTGACGAGTCCAAAATAGGACGAAATGCGCAACAATTTGAATCCCACTGCTAGTCACCATCCACCAATTAAATCATATTTATGTATTTAATTTATCACACTACAGTTGGCTGACAACCGTGAGAATGGACTGTTCTTATTGGCTGGAAATATCTATCTTGATTAGTTGACGATGTGACAAAGACCAAGGTGAGACAAAAGACGATGAATCGATCAGCCACACTAAATCGCAATATGCGTGAGAAGTGATAGATTTTCTGTATAGTAGGTTTGTAAGGATTAGTTTTGTTTTTACGAGTTGATCACGGATTGATATCAGTTAGAGAACCATTGAAAACCAGGGAGTAGAAGTTAGAACTCATGCACTGGTCACTGAATCGGGTCCCAGTGGCGGGATGAATGATCGTCAACGAGCTTGCCTTGTAACTAGAAGGTCCTGGGTTCGAACCCCACGATGTGGATGCGTACTGCCGATGATTCCCAAACTAGGATGACGAAACAGTTGTCCAGTACTCTCTGATTGGTTTTCAATGGTTCTCTAACTGATGATATCAATCCGTGATTAACTCGTAAAAATGATAGATCAACAAAGTAACTCCATCACGATTCGTGATGGGTCTTATCGTCCAATCACCACCATCAGGAGAAATTCGAAGAATGTCACCAATTTCACTAGTCCTTTGGCAGCATCGTTTCAACTACCGGAGGTGGCACGGATGAAGATGTTAAAGTCAAGCTAGTTCAGAAAAGCAAGACTGACACCTTCATTAATCTAAGATAGGTGTAGAAATCGACTTTACTAAGCAGGAAGAACAAGATTCGGATTTGCATCATCAGTGTCAAATCAGTTGGTTCTTCTTATATGTGGTTGAGAGACTTGACATGTGAGTCATGGAGAGTATTTTAAACAGCCTTCAGACTTTTATCAGCGGCTGCATTGTGGTGAGAAAGGACTGCTAGTAAGAAATTATTGGAGTAAACCAACTAGGAAACCAAAGCTCAAGAAATATGCTGAAGAAAGTTGTGAAAAGATTAGATACAGGCTGAGGGGACCGTTGGGTGACATTACGCGCCAGACTGTCGCTTGTGTTTAACCCTTGTAGGGATCAACGAGTTAGACTTTGTTCCAGGGATGACATGGAGGAGATTGTTTGATGAGGAGATGAGATTTTATGGATTGTGGTGGAAATAGATAAAGATGATGGCAGAGGACAGAATGAAATGGAGATGTGTTGTTAAATGTTCCATTCGGAACCTAAGGGAATAATAATAATAATAAATAATATAATGTGATTATACACTGCTCTCATCAGAGTGGTGTAGATCACTGAACATCCTAGTTTATAAGAAAGCCGACAAACTATTTGAAGATCACAGGGAGAGATCATCTTGACTAACCTGGTATCTACGATTCTGGATTACATGGATCTGTGAATATTGTTAGCCGCTTACGAAGAATAAAGCCTAGAAAGTCAAGTGAAGGTCAGACTACGAGAAAAGATGCATTCGTCACACTATCACCCTTCGATTGGTCCTAGAAAAAAGGCACACTTTTACCGACCTGCAACACTTTCCATATTTCGAGTTTGACCACGGATTGATGTCATCAGTTAGAGAACCATTGAAAACCGACAGGGAGTACTGCCAGACAGCTATTTTGTCAGCCTAGTTTGGGACTACTTGGCAGTACGCACCCACTGAAGTTAGAACCCACGACATTCCGGTTACAAAGCAAGCTTGTATACTATTCAGTCACTGAGACCCGATTCAATGGCCAGTGCATGAGTTCTAACTTTTGCCGATTCGTGATTTAGCGCGACTGGCACCAACCAATGTCATCGGTGGGACATCCATCCTCACACTTGACTGGTTGGACTTCACTGGTCACGACTTCTCACTAGAACTCCAGGAAACTCCGTCCTGTAGCAAGTCACCAGCGAGCATCAGATTAATTTTCAAGAGTTGGTTTGTATGGATTAGTTTTGTTTTTACGAGTTGACCATGGATTGATATCAGTTAGAGAACCATTGAAAACCAATCAGGGAGTACTGAACAGCTGTTTCATCTTAGTTTAGGAATCATCGGCAGAACCTAGGACCTTCTGGTGACAAGGCAGGCTGGTTAACTACCATTCAGACACTGGGACCTGATTCAATGGTCACTCCATGAATTCTGTCAATTCTTGATTTTAGCTTGACTGGCACCAACCATTGCTATCGACGAGAAATCCATCCGGAAGGTCCTGGGTTCGAAATCCAGTGCGTGTGTACCGTCGATGATTCCCAAACTAGGCTAACGAAACAGATGTCTGGAAGTACTCCCTGCTGGTTTTCAATGGTTCTCTAACTGATGATATCAATACGTGGTCAAACTCGTATAAACAAATCTAATCCCTACAAATGAACTCTTGAAAACTTTCTATATTTCTTGACCTTGAGGTAATAGTTAACTCTAACTGCTGGAACTATATGTGACGGTGGAGGCAGTGTAGAGAAAGCATGTCATAGTAATCGAAGTAGTCCACTTTATGTCATAATATTGTGAAAGAAGAAGTTATTGAGAGAGTTCTGATATGAATTGATGCCATTTAGTGGTGTTCATCAGGGGATTGTTAGGTAAAATCTAATTGTGCTTAGCATGTGATTCATCGACACGTCTCTATCGACTCCTAGTTTAAGGAGAGAGGTAGTAGAACGGTTGATTGCATTGTTCATTTCACCTATTTTAAGAAGTTTTATCAGGCCGAGTGAACCGATTACTGACAAGATCTCAGCACTGATATGGAAAGCTGTTTTTTGACAATGCTAAATTTTGTTTATGTTCGACGCAGGTATGATACCCCTCCAACTTTCAAAGGATATGTGTATTCATTTGGTAGATAGTGATTAGCATTGGAATCTACGATGCAGATTTCGTCCTATTTGGGACTCGTCAGCCAGCGGATGTACCTGCATTCTTCAGTGAGTGATGGTACTCAGAGAAATAAACCAAAAAATGGGGTAGACTAGACGTAATTTCAAGGGTGACTAGTAACAATAATAATGATGGTGAAATAATAACGATAATATGGTGTAAACTTAGAAGTTCTATATTAGTGAACGATTAGCAAACAATAGTGAATTGACTGCAATTGAATGAAGAGGATTGTGTAAATATGATAAAAAGTTGGAAAAGCATTACTCAAACCTAAGGTAATAGAATTAATAAGAAAGGTTATGAAATCGTAAATGGTCAGAAATGAACGTTTGTCAGCGAAACAAAGGAAAAGAAGAAGATAAGAAAAAGGTGTGATAAGAATTTAAAGTGCTAATGTTTACTGAAAATTTGTTGGCCTTATTGTAGGCCAAGGTAAACATAGCGGTTGGACATACTTCTTCTGCATACAAAGACCCGGTCGTCTGGTATTGATTGCTACCGCTTCAACTATTGTTAGAAGTCACGTAGTCGAGCTTCTCTAGATAGATTAACAGGAAGGCGGTAGACAACCGAGAACGCCTTTGACTTTATTGAATGTGTCAGGAAATACTAAGTGGGCTAAGACTACACTATTTACGCATTTGGTTACCCCTTTACTCAGTTATACAGCTACATTTCCAAATATTGGTTTTTGTGGGGACTTTGTTTAATTGGTTGGAGGATTTCATCATGTGAGCTCGAATCAGTGAGAGAACCACTGGGAAGGCTGGGATTACTGGACAGCCAACTGTTTCATCAGCCCAATTTGGGACTCTTCAGCAGCACGCCCCAACCAATCCTCCAATCAATTAAACAAAATTCCTACAAAAAAGTACTTGAAAATTAATCTGATGCTCACTAGTGACTGGTCCTATTCAGGTTGGTAGTTACCTGGGGTTCTAGTAAGAAGCCGTGACCAATAGGGTACAGCAGGTTGAAGGTGAGGCAGTAACTCATCCAAGAAGACATTGTGAAGTGGTCACGCTACGTCATGAATTGGCAGAAGTTAGAATTCATAGGCTGGCTGGCCACTGGATCTTGTTCCAGTGGCTTAATGCTCTACGAGCCCGCTGGCCTTGTAACCAGAAGGTCGTGGCGGTGTGTGCTTACTGAGGAAGAGTTCCAAACAAGGATGACGTAACAGCTGGTTGTCCAGTACTCCCACGTTTCCCAGTGGTCCTCTTACTGATGTCATGATGAAACCCTACAACCAATTATACAGGTACATGTTCATGTGCACGCATAGATTAAGCCCTATGAGTACAACCAATGTAACTATAACTACGTCTAGTCCACCCCATTCGTTCGTTTATTTTCTATAGTATTCATATTGTCTCACGCACACACACACACTACTGATTACACTCACTCTCGAAACCTGCAGTTTTATTGACCATATGTAGATATATACACATATCATTGAATTATTTCATCTCAAGTTCTTATTGACCATACATAGTCTAAACGATAATAATAATAATAATAACTGATCAATTGTTACATACTATATTACACTTGTTCCACAATACACTTTCTGATTTAATTCTAGCTAGTGCATGCCAAATGGATTAATAGATTTATAATAACAGAGCCTGTAGAAGAAGAATTTATTAAAAACAACTGTTCTCTCTAACTATATTTTTTACTTGAAAAGGTTATTTTTCATACATTTATTCCCCATTAATGAATTTGAATAAAGCAAGAACAATAGTGGCTGTTTGTGCAGAATAAAATGGTACCGTCACATCGTTTATTTCGTTGGCTTCTCACCAGCACACCTGCTTACAGGCCAAAGTCATTATTAAGTAGTATATCTACAGAAACAATTTTAACATACTTGCACAGAGTTCATTTTACACAAAAATTAATCGATCAATATATACGGATCAGAAACTTGGCGGTTCACAAAGAATATTTCCAACAGGTTGTAGACCTTTATCAACAACTCTTCGTTCTATACTCAAGATCAGATGGTCGGAAAGAATCACCAACAAGAAACTATGGGAAGAAACAAAAGAACCAATCACCCGAAAAATATGCAGGCGAAAGTGAAGATGGATTGGACACTCGCTGAGCTGAGGAGGCCGCTGGGTGACATCACACGTCAGGCCATTGCTCGAGTGGAACCCGAAAGGTAAGCGGCGAGTTGGACGTGCAAGGGTGACATGGAGGAGATCGTGTGAAGAAGAGTTTAGACAGTATGGATTAACATGGATGCAAGTTAAAAGTACAGCAGAAGACAGAGGCAAGTGGAGACGTGCAGTTGAAGCCCTATGTTCCACTAGGAACGCAAGGGATTAATGATAATAATATATGCATACAGTAATAATATATATAATATTAAACACTATTCCGAACAATAGTAATCATACACAATGGAAACTTTTCAGCATTACGTATTCATATGAAAGAGAGATGAAATAACCAGTTACCCGGCAGGGCAAAGAAAGACTGATAACTGCTTCTTTCTGAACGCATAAATCAGGTTTCAGGCACTTGGTGGAGATGGCTTCAGTAAACTTGAGGAGAATTGAACTCTTTTGCGCCTATTGGTAATTTTGAACGATCTTGCGATATCCACCTCATGACCCGTGTCAAGGAGATGCCTGACTATGGTACTGTTTAAAGCATTTGTTCCCTTTAGACGTAAGCTTTTTTGGTACATGTTCAGAAAATCGTAGATATGCCCTTCTTCTTTCTGTTCTTTCAATGTAACTGCTCCCGCAGATACATGTAGATTTGTAAATATATATAGTTGGAGTTAATATGCGAAGGATAAAATTGTTTCTGCAGATATATTACTTAATAATGACTTTGTCCTGTAAGCAGATGATGAGAAACCAACGAAATAAACGATGTGATGGTACCATTTTATTCTGCAAAAAGTACTGTTGTTCTTGCTTTATTCAAAAAGGTTATGTTTGCAGTCAAACCAGCTAAATACATGTATGTATACACCAAATTCTTTTCTCTGTTGGCGTTATGATTTGACACAGTTGAATAGTATTCATAGTTAATCACATATAAATCTAATCGATTTTTAATGACAAAAAATGAGGGTATACTCATTGATTACTTAATAGCATTTTTCTTATAACTTATATAAGCTCTGTACTTGCTCTCTAAACATGCATGAACACGCCTTACGCGTTAACATTGAATTTCTTACCCCCTTGTTTTCATGTGTGTGTCTATTCACATTTATATCTGGTGTTATTATTATTACTATTATTATTATTGTTATTCTATTGGGTGGTTCTGAGTGGAGCATAGGGCTTCAAAAGCACGTCTCCACTATGTTCTTTTTTGTCTGCCATCCCCACGACTGCTCATAATGTCTAATCTCCTCCATGTCACGCTCGGACACACGCCAAACTCGTCGTTTCCTATTGTGGCCTTCATTCAACTGCAGCAATGGCCTGGCGCGTGGTATGTCACCCGACGGGTCTCCTCTCTGGCGTGTTCCCAGTCCATCTCCATTTTCTTCTTCATGTATGCTGAGCGATAAGTTCTCGTTTGTTGGTTCGTTTCCCAGAGTTTCCTGTTGCTGATTCTTTCTGGCTGGCCATTTGATCCTCAATATGGAGACAGTGAGGGCGGCAGCTGTTGTTGATAGAAGTCTGAGTTAGCCTGTGTTGTAAATGCTTTTCCATGATATGCCAAGTTTCTGACCCATATTGAAGAACTGACTGACTGACTGACGCCACATTTGTGTTGAGCAGAATCCTAATCTTGTTCTTTACACTGACTGACTGAGTGAAAAAGATTGGTACTGGTTGTTGTTGGCTGGTGTTACCTATGATTATTATATTATTATTATTTATACGTTGGACCGACAAGAAGACTCTGAAAGATCTGGATTTCGCAGATGATGTTCGTTTAGCATCACACAAACTCGAAGACTTGCAGGCAGACAGGCGAAAACCAACAATCTGGCAGAAGAAGCAGGCAGCAAAGACAAGACTCCAGGTGAATTTGGAGAAAACGGAGGTGATAAAGATAACCAACCGACCAACAGCGACAACAAGCAGCACCAGTCACCATCAACGGGAGAGATTCTATAGGGACCACTACCTTCACTTGTCTCTCCAGGCAGCATTTTTTCAACTACGGATGGAACGGATGAAGATATCAAATTCAGAATCAGAAAGGCAAGATACGCCTTCATCAACCTGAAACCAGTTTGGAAATCTTCTGCACTGCACTCAGCCAGCATAAACGATAAGATTCGGATTCTGTTCAACACAAATGTGAAGTTAGTCAGTCACTTCTTCTATACGGGTCAGAAACTTGCACTGCGTGTGTGTCACGAAAGGCATTTCCAACAAGTTAGAGACATTTATCAGCAGAAAGAATTAGCAACAAGAAACTCTGCAGTGGAACAAACCAACAGGTGAGAGCTGATTTCTCAACAAATATGTAGGAGAAAATGGAAATGGATTGATAGGGTATACGCTGAGTAGGGAGGCGATAGAATGATATCGTGCGCCAGGCTCTCGAGTGGAACCTGATTGGGAAACGACAAGTGGGTCGTCACATTGCGGGTGACGAAAGAGATTATGGGCAATCATGGACCCAGATGAAAAGGTCGGCACCAAATAGAACAATGTGGAGATGTGTTGTTGAAGCCCTATGTTCCACTGGGAACCCAAGGGAATAATAATGATTAATAATAATCATTATATATCCTGGGTTCTGAGTGGAACATATGGCTCTAACTGCACATCTCCATTTCACCCTGTTCTCAGAAGTCCTATTTAGAGCTGTCTCCAAGATTGCACATAAACTCCTGTTTTCCGTCACAATCTCCCCTGTTCCGCTTTCCGATCCATGTACAACTAGTCGCTTCATATTCAGGTTCAAATCCAGGGTCTCCACAGTTTTACATTTCATTCATCTGCCTTCTCTTTTTGCCATATTTGTTGGGCAATAGGTTCTCGGTTGGTACGTTGCCACCAAAGTTCTTTGTTGCATATATATCCTTTCTGGCGGTGTGCTGAAACAAAGCTAGTTACGAATAGATCTTGTTTGTCCATGATGAAATTGTCTGATTGTACTTTCCCTCTTCATTTCTCCAAAATGATGCATTATGCTGCAATCCATTTGTTGGAAGCATTTCTATCCTTCTTCAATTGTTTGTATTTGGCTTTCTTCGTTAATTATCACCCACCCACCCCCGTGATATACTGCTGCTCTATTGACTAATTATTGTTAACAAACATATCAGTGCCACTTGATTGGTAAAATGTTGTGTATTGTATTAAAAAGGGCTATAGGTGTTTATTAAAGTAGAGCCGAAAAAGACTATGAGAAGACATCGATGGGTAACGCTTTCCTTCCTTCTTCTAACGGATCTGTTCAGACGATACGACTATCTACTGGGATCCAGTCAAGAAGGGATTTTTCTGCCCTAACACTCAGTGCTATCCCTACACCTGCGAGCCTCGTGAACTAGCTGAGGAGTCTTCTGACACCTACTTAGAGTGAATTTTGCAGATTAACTTTTTTTTAATTTTTGATTATAGCTTGATTCCACACACCGTATTTTTGGTACAAGTCTGGAATTTTCAGCATGTGACATCGGTAGCCCAAATTTTGCAAGCCGACCATAGTTATCAAGTTTGCATCGGCGGGGGATCGAACCTCGGACCATGTGCTTGGTCAGCTAGAGTCCTAAACACTGTGCCACCAACGCACCTTGTTGGCCAGTTGGGGTGGGGTGGAGTTGTGAATGACCACACTCAGGTCTTGTACGGGTGTCTCCGAGAAACCACATACATCCATGGCTCTATATGACAGAGTTCTCGTTATTGATACCTGTTTTCCGATTTGGCAGAGGATCCTGACGTTGAATGCTCCTATATGAAGTTGGCGGTGTGGTTTTAAGAAGCTATCGGGGGTGATTTTGTGGCTCTCATCGTTATTTGTGATCACAGAATGAAATGAAGATGACTCACTAGTCTGCAGTATAGTACTGACAGTAGTAGGGAAGTAGGATGACGAGGGTGATGTGGATAAAGGAGAATGATGCTCAGGAAGCCTTCGTGTGCTTTTAGAAGTTTGTGGGCGGTTGTTACTTCCCGGCTGCCCACACCGTGGAAGTTGATTGAATATTCGGGTACCTGAAACAGAAATAGATTTAGTGTTGCGTGACCGCGGAGCCCAAGGGGCAACTGCTTGAGGTCGGCAAGTCACGCACGGCCTGTATGAACTGGTTTCTTGGATTGGTTCCGTAGAGTAAGTCGGGATGTACAATTTTCGGGGTCGACCTTTTCTAACACCCTCCAACCTCTCCAGAGTGGAGAGACAGCATAGCTGGCATGTTGGTTATCTGAGGGAAACACCTTCTACAGCTGTTACCTCTCTGTTCCGAGGGAGTACAACTTCGCCCACAGACACTCAGCATAGTGTAAAAAAATTCTTACATTATGCCGGTGACTGCTTCTTGGCATGGTAGGACCTGCAGGAACAATAGTTCCAGCCAGTGTAGCTTGTTGGGTCATCGAGATGTGCAAACCCGACCACCACGTCAAGGTAGCAGCTATCTGTCAGGCGAATATAGCCAGATATGCGGATCTAATTGAAAAGTAAATATTTCTTCGCTCAATGCCCTTTGCCTTCTAAATGTCTAAATAGGGACTTTTTTGTATACTTGACATCAACATTTTGCATAGTTTTTTTTACATATAGTTACTTAGTTAGTTAGTCTAATTGTTTATGTGTTGTTCCTGTTGTCATGACACTGTGAACAGTATGTTGTCATAGCTACTTACACACACACATACACACACGATAGATAGAGTGCTGTTTATGTGGCGTTTCATTGCTGTAATTTATTAGTTTCATAATTTACATTTTTCTCATGACA
Source organism: Trichobilharzia szidati (assembly GCA_944472155.2). Classification (NCBI taxonomy): domain Eukaryota; kingdom Metazoa; phylum Platyhelminthes; class Trematoda; order Strigeidida; family Schistosomatidae; genus Trichobilharzia; species Trichobilharzia szidati. The sequence continues at coordinate 24,448,336 of OX235275.1, read as the reverse complement.
TAAAATGCATGCCAAATAAGGTGGTATCGTAGATGTCCGAGCATAGAGTCTCTTATCATTCCTTCTAGTTAGTTCTATCAGATGAGATACAAGAGGAGAGTTGTGTATAAAGGGTGTGTTCTGAGATTCTCACAAGGAGGTATTCGCAAACTTCTTGCATGAATTCAAGGGTCTATATTAACGAATTGACTTTGGGACAGCTCACTCGCGCCTCCTACCGACAACTTTTAGTGTCCTACATAATGTACAAAAGTAGTCATTCTTAAGTAGTCCAGTGGTGGATAGTGACTAGCAGTGGAATCCATCTAGGACAACGCGCGTTTCGTCCTATTTTGAACTCGTCAGCTGCATGGAGGATTTACCTGCATTCCCCAGTGAGTGATCATGTTCTCACTAAGGGTCGGACTCTGAACCCATAGTTTTAAAGCGTTATGTGATAAACCACTTGGGCCACCTCTTGTGCAACGAGTATCGGTAATTATTGAATTTACTTTGGGCTTTCGCTTTGATTGATTGGACAGGAATACTTAGCCTCAGGTTTGAAACAATGGTCACGGGGTTTGAGCCTCGGTGGTGGGAACATCATCAATCAGTGTGGAATACAGGTACATCCCGCTATCTGACGAGTCCCAAATGAGACGAAATGCGCCTTATCCTGGATTGATTCCACTGCTAGTCACGATCATCCACCAGTTAACTGCTAATTACATGCCCAGACATCGTCGAAGCATCTGCACATGGAAAACCTAAGGTCGAACACTTCTGTCCAATCAATCAACGGGAGAATCTAAAATTGAATTAAATATCAAAATTAGAAACTGAGTGATATCACATTGTCTTAACTGCCTTACACAGAAGGTTAGACGCAATATCTTTCTTTTTGAAATTAACACATCTGGAGGGAAGACTAGGAAGGATCGGATCAGAGGAAGAATTGTATTCAAGTTATGTATTTTAGACTTCAGTGTCCCCTGTCTTACAAAGAAAAAACAGTGGGGAACGAATTTGATGTAACCGACATGGAAACAGTCAGATCATCGAAATACATACTTAACAAAATTAGCTTCATCAGAATGAGGCGCAAGTCATGTAAGAGGAAAGAAAACAGAAAAGGAGTAGGAAGGGATACCGGCTTCAGTGAGCAAAGCGTTAGAAGACTTCCTTTTGTTGTACATAGCAGTGTACTGCTTCCTATCAGATAAATAAGAATGCTGTACAATCGTATATATATGTATGACTCGTTTCTTTTTCAGAAATTGTATCCCATTCGGAAACTGAAACAAAAGTGTGAATACATAAAATAATAATAATAATATAGTAATTCCATATTAGTTTGTTTATTAGATATATCACAAACACTCAGTGAAACAGCATAATTTACTGGATGACACAGTTTCGAACACAATTCATCATTGTTCATAATCATTTCATCAATTATAATCACGCAACTTCGAAACTTGAGTTTTATAGATTTCTTTGTCCACACCTATTTGTCGTCATTGGGTTAGTAGAATTTTCCATATTTCTGGGACAGGTGTGGAATCATTCCTATTACATGTATTTGCAGTTGATTCGATAAACAAAGCTTCTGTTATCAATCTCTCCCTCCATCCTGTGACATTAGATTTTAAAACTGTCATCTTATCCCATCCTATCCTATTGTATGGTTGTGTGTGAATTGCATGTGGTGTAGTGCTATCTACGGCCGAACTATTCTCTAGATTTCTTATCTTATTCGGGTCAACCAATCTAGGTTTTTATGTTCAGCTAGTCTGACTGCCCCTGTTCTACTAGTTTGACCTATGTATTTGATCTGACAATCATTCCAGCAGGGTATTAGATAAACTAAATTGTTTTGTTTTAAAGGCTCCACAGGATTGATCCTTTAACCGACAAAGCTTGTTTCTAATTGAGTTTGTGGGTTTGAATGCCAGCCACTTTTATTCCTGCCTGCATTGTTAAAAATTCTGCGTAAGGTTTCCGAGGTTCCTTCCTAGTATGGAATTACTACTGATGATTTAGATTTCTTATTGTTGGTGTTGTCATTATGTGGCGCATGTTTGATATGCGTGTCATCATTAATATTACTATTATTATTATCACTATCACTGCTATCATTATTTATTTTATTTTTACATTTCCCTACATACTTTCTGACTAATTTATCAGGGTAATTATTAAGTTTCCAGGCCTCAATTCCTGTCTTAGATTTTCCTTGGTACTACTTAGTTTTTGTGCTCTATTACGTAAACATTTCACCAATCTCATTTTCACTGAAATAAGATGGGATGATCGGAAGTTCAAATATGTCTTTGAATGTGTGAGTTTTCTGTTAACACACTAGTGTTTTAACTTCCCATCACCTTTCCCTTTTACACTACAATCTAACATTGGAAGCTCCCCTTTTGAGTGACTTTCCAATTCATAAATGAATTGAATTGTCTCCACCTTTGAGTTAATGTGTTCGAAAAATATATCTATATCATGTGTTCTAAATACAGTGAATGTGTCATCTACATACCGCCAGCATACTTTTGGGGGTGGGGCTGAACGTTTCAATCGCTATGTTTTCCCACCTATCCATGAGTATATCTGCCACAACCGGGGATATTGGTGACCCCATGGCAACTCCATCAGTCTGTTTTTATATTTTCCCTTGGAATTTAAATACTGTGGAAGTCAGGCATAGCTGTACTCCCAGCATTATGTCCTCAAGTGGCACTTTCGTTCTAAGTTCGAGTTCTTGGTCAGAAATGAGCTCGTTTTTGACTGCATTTGTAATTATAATAATAATAATAATAATATGAAATGCACTTAAAATATTTGTGATTATAATCATAGTTGAATGTCAACTGGAAAAACAAATGATGTCATATGTAGAATAATTCAGAAGATGTATAGATGTTTGGAACTCTGAAGAGATCAGTTCATAGAACGCTGTCATTGGAATGGTCAACTGACAAATTTCTACAACTGGGTACCGGTTGGTCGAAAATGAAACCTGATCTGGTCACTCTTGCCACTCGCATACGTAGTCGTGATGCTGTGGAAGATGAGTTATATCTCTTAAGGAAAATCCTAATAGAAAATGGATTTCCACCACGTTTTATAGATAAGAATATACATTCAAATCCTAAAAAACGTGACTTATCACGTACCAAGAATGTTTTACATGAGCTCGGAATTCAAAGGGGATTTAATTGCCGACATCATGAAACGAAGGATATCACAGTGCCTAAAAAGGACATTTCCTGCTGCATCATTGAGAATAGCATTTTCTAGTCGACCATTACTGTTCAATAGCCTCCTGAAGGACAAGATCCCACAGTTGACCAACTCTATGCGTGTTTATCAATTCACCTGCTCGTGTGGAGCTAGGTATATCGGTCGTTTGACTCGAGTTTTGTCCAAGTGGGTGCAAGAACACTATCCTGCATGGTTACGAAAGGTGGAAGTGGGGCTGTAAGAAGCGCCATAATTGAACATCTGGTCGACACAGACCACCCTATCTCTACAGACTCTTCCTTTAAAGTCATCTACAAAGGGAAAAGTAATTTGACCAAGTCACTACGTATCCGACTCATCTGTTGTATTGCTGAAGCAGCTCTGGTTATCGAAGTAGAAAATCCAGATCTCTGTGTACAGAAAAAGTTCGTTCAACCCGTCTAACTTTCATTGTCTTAATCCCTGTATGCTAAAGTATGGTAATCCCTAATCATATTTTGGCTCTACCTATATTTTCGTTTTGTTTATTCAGTTTGTATACTCTTCCTTTATTACGTCAATGGTTATTATTACTATTCTCACTTTGAACTGTCCCCGGTATTATTTCACTTGTTCCACTTGTCATTCTAAATCAATTCTGTTTTTGCACTGGACACTAGTCAGTAACTAGTGTAATCCGTCTAGTCCTTGACGTTTTTGGTGCAGGCTGAATTCTGTCAGTCAATTTTGCATTGTGGCCACCAACAATCTAGGTGGCTAGCCATCACGGTGCACTGCACTGTGAGTTGTTGATATTAGATGGTCGGAGACAATCGGCAAACTTGACTGACAGAATTCAATCTGCACCAAAGACGGGATTCGACACATTGCACTAACTACTGACTAGTGTGTTCAATCAAGAAAATATCCAATAAAGTGCTACAGGAAGTCAGTCGCTGCTCGAATAGCTCAGTGTAATGTTTGACTGCAGCGGTTCGTAGTCTTGCTGACTTAGTGTCAGCTAGCACGAAACCTAGGTCGAAGGCTTCCTGCGGCCGATTGCCTCCAACCGTCTAAATCAATTTTGTCTTGCAATGTTAAATTCTATGATATCAAATTTCACACAATGTTATGTAACGTTTTTATTTTTATTCTATTTGTCTACTAATCCTTTAATTGCACACCCTTTCCACGTTCTATACATCCTATGGATTGTTTTATATATGACATTAATTGTTTGCCATTTGACATTAATATATGCTCATATACTTTTTTTATATCACATGTTTTGCACAGCTTGATAATAAATTCGTTGAGTAGCATCTCTTCGCTGAATCATTTGTTTTGATTTTCCGCATGTCCCAATGGGAATTTTCCATGAAACAAGAATGCAACTGTTTATCTCTCTAGCACGCTTTTTGTGTCCCACTAAGCTTGTTTGACAAAGTAAGGCCTTGGAATATACAGTCATAGGCGGTAGATGTATAATCTAGGAAGGCACATCAAACATATTTAGCATCTTTATGTAAACTGCAGATATAATCCTCATTTTCTTATGTATTGAAACGCTTTGAAACAATAGTTTACTCGCTTCCATTATGAAGAAAATTTATTTCGATAAAGTCTCACAGCCTGTTATACAGTAATATTAACTGATGAATACGTTTCGAACACAATTTATTACTGCTCAAAACATATCAAGACACTACTCACACAACTTTCCAACTTCTTTTATATGCTTCCACCACTTCTTATCCTATTTCTGATATGAGTGATGAGTCATTCCTATTTCATGTGTTGGGTGTGGATTTGATGAACCAGGATTTAGTAATCAACCACTGTCTCTATCTCCACCTACCTATATTACTTCTTAGAATTTTGACTCTCTCCCACCACCTTATTGTGTGGTTGTGTGTTAATGCATGCAGTGCAATGCAGTGCTGAGCGTTTTTCTAAATTACTTATCTTCGCGGGGTCAACCATTATTACCTTAGCTAAATTCTTATGTTCCGACAATCTGACTACCCCTGACCTACTAGTTTGACCTATGTAGTTGACCTCAATCACAGTCATTGCAAGGTATTTTGTAAATTATATTATTTTGTTTAATTGGGTCAACCTACAGGGTTTATCCCTGAGTGAGTTTGTAGGTTTGAATGCCTCCCACTAATTCCTGCTTTATTAAGAATCCTACGTAGGGTCTCAGATGTCCCCTCCATATGTATGGTAAAACTACTGTAGATGCCTTATATTCTCTCTTATTTATGCTATCATTATTAGTTTCTCCATTATTTTTATTTTGCTTTTGGTTTTAACTGATCTTCCTAATGAATTTTATTGGATAGTTAGTTATTTGATACCAAAGCTTCTTCTATCTGTTTTTTCATTTCATCATTAGGTCTTTTTTTTGTACTACTTAGTGTTAGTTATTGCTCGGTGTGTCAGACACACTTAACCAAGCCTTCCTTCACAGTTGGCTGACTGGCTGGATTCAACATAAAACCTGGCACCGAGGTTCAGCAGTTCGAGTTGCCCCATTCCAAATACCACACAAAGGTGGACAAGAAAATGAGTGAAGAGAATCAATAGAGTTTTGACAACGATAAGAGCGAAACAGAATGAGTAATGGTACAAAGGAATATGAAAGATTACAGAGACTGAATACATCTGCGTGAGCGATTGACAACGATTTTGAGCCATGTCACATATTGTCTCCAGCCATTGATTGATTCTTAGAGTCCCGAGGGCGAGCCCCAACCCGGAAGTCTGCATCTTCCTCCCTACCTGACTCAGTTTAACTGTCAAGGATTTCATGGATTGATGAGGCCATGTTTTTGTTTGGCCACCACTTACTCTTTTCCAACCTGAACCTATATCAGCTAGTAATGCCCGTCGGGGGAGGCGATGTTTAGGCATGCGCAGCACGTGACCTAGCCATCTCAATCTATGTAACTTTATAGCCTCTTCGAGTGATTTTCCCTCTTTGCCCAACCAACACTACGCCTAACGTCAACATTACTTACCTTATTATACCACCTAACGTGAGAAAGAGATCGTAGACATCTATGATCAAAAACAGTCAACCTTTTCATTTCTTCAACTCGTATTGGCCATGTTTCAGAGCTATAGAAATGGATGGAGCGAACTAATGAGCAGTACACACGTCCCTTTGGTGATAGCCGGATGTCACGCCTACGCCAGAGATGGAGTAAGTTAGCGAAAGCAGCTCGAGCTTTTTGGATCCGTGCTGAGATTTCGTTGCCAATCAGTCCGTTGGTGCTGATACAACTTCCCAAATAGGTGAAGTGGTCAACATGTTCTATCACTTCACTCCCTATCACTAAGCTAGGAGTTGACGTAGTCCAGTCCTGTAGCAGTATCTTACATTTTACAGGGGCGAATCGCATGCCAAACATACGAAGATTGCTGCTCAAGGTGTTCAGAAGACCCTGCATTTTGTCAGAATCCTCCCCTAACAGGACTATGTCATCTGCATATTCTAAGTCCATAAGATTATTCCCTGGTAACAAGTCGATTCCTAAGTCGTTACGTTCGGTTAAGGATACTTCCATTAGCATACCTACGATGAAGTTAAACAGAAATGGGGAAAGTGGACATCCTTGACGGACACCACTGGTTGTTATCAGTTCAGATGACAATTCCCCATAAAGCCTTACACGGCTACGTGAGTTTGAGTATAGTACCCGACCGAAAGCTGCTACCTTGACGTGGTGGTCCGGCTTGAACACCGCAATGACCTAACAAGCTATACTGGCTGAGACTTATGTCGCTTGATGTCCTACCATGCCAGAAAGGTTGTTTGGATAGCGGTTAGACAAAAAGCAGTTACCCAATCCAATGCTATGACTCAAAGTAAATCACAAAATATCATGCCGGATCGGTCGGGGCCCGGATTAACAACGACCGCGCTTCCTGCTGCCGTGTCACAGGGCAGAAGTGATAAATATGCTACTGAGGCACACCAAATGAAAAAGAACAAACAAAAACAGGCCGCGTGTGACCGGCCTCAAGCAGTTGTCCCCTGGGCTCTGCGATCACGCAACCAACTTCCACGGTGTGGGCAGCCGGGAAGTAACAATCGCCCTCACAATCCGAAATGCACGCGAAACCTCTCGAATCCTCACTCATCTTTGTCTTCACCTTCATCTCTATTATCTTGCCTTCCTTCTAATAATGCAACTCCTCTACTTGATGGCTCTTCACTTCCTCTTCCTCCTTCACGGTTAGATAACGGATGAGATGAATTAAAGCTTATATATCTATTAACAGAATGCATTGACTTTTTATGAACTCTAGAGTTACAGTTTTAGCTAAGCGTAGATTGATTAACCTCGCGAAGATAAATGATTTAGAAAAAACGCTCAGCAATTGCACTGCATGCACTAACACACAACCACACAATGGGGTGAGTGGGAGAGGGTTAAAATTCTAAGAAGTAATCTATGTAGGCGGAGATAGGGAGAGATTGATTACTGAATCGTGGTTCATCAAATCCACAACCAACACATGCAAGAGAAATGACTCATCACTCATATCAAAAATAGGGAAAATATCCCTACCAGTCATTAAATCAAGAGATGAGAAATAGTGGAAGTATATAAAAGCAGTTGGAAAGTTGTGTGAGTAGTGTCTTGATACGTTTATGAACAGTAATAAATCGTTCTCGAAACGTAGTCATCATTAAGATGAAATTATACTTTAGCACAGTTGACCCAGCGCTATTGTCATTAGTAGTTCTGTCCAAATTTTAGACCAAAATTATTGATACATTGCCGATGCACATATGCACTCAGAAATACACACTCATGAAATTAACGCACACACACACACATACACACATAATTGTTACTTTGATTTATGCTTTTATGTCAATTACTATGACATGATTTGAATCCTTTTCTAATCAATAATAATCGTAATTATCATACTTTGCATTATTTTATGATACT
>OX235275.1:24370346-24439668 GCA_944472155.2 Trichobilharzia szidati | reverse complement strand
GACCAGTAGTAGATCACTCCTCATACGTCAGCAGGCTTACAAACGCTATGCGTTCAGTTAAACCTGCTCCCCTCCGACCACAGTCCATTGATGTTTTTGTTCACCCTTGTTTAAAAACTTCTTCACATGTATTTGTTCGTCGCGACTCGGTACGTCGTCCTCTAGAATCCCCATATGACGGACCATATAAAGTGATTAAACGTACTGATATATTCTTCGTTTTAGACAAAAAAGGCCGCGAAGACACCGTCTGTATCGACCGTCTGAAACCAGCTTACTTGGAAGGTAATCCCATTAGCCTGGAGCTAAACGTACCCGATAATTCACAAGTAATTGAATCTACTTCAGTCTTCGAAGAACTCCCTAGCACGGCGAAAGCCACCGAACCTTCGGTCGATCACTCTAAAAAAAACGCGTTCTGGACGTCACGTTAGATTTCCAGAATACCTTCACACCTATCTCACATAACTGAGTGACACATCAATTTTTTTTTACGTTGCGTCATTTAACACAAGTAAATGATATTTTTCCTATAACCGTACATAAAATTATATAAGATGTATATTTTTTTTCCCGATATTTTGAACTTTACATTATTTTACTGTATAGTAGATGCATGTCATATTTTTTTGGTAAAAAAAAGACGCTTATTTGGTACATTTTTCTTGACAAGGTTCTCAGCATTCTTGTTTTCTTTTCCAGGTGCAACGGGCACTGGACAGGAAACAAACGAAGCACGGGATCCAACGAACAACACTGAGGAAGCTATGTACAGACACCCTATTAGCATAGGAAGACAGACCAGCAGGCACTCCATCAAGCCGCTCGGAAGATTTTTTTCACCCGTCAGGGAACCATCGAGATTTTTTTACTTCCGGCTGGTCATGTCTTAGGGTCCTCACAAACCCACTAGGGGGGGAGTGAGCTGTAGCGGTAAATAATTCGCCAAAATTATTAACCACAGCAATCATCACTCAACATTGGATGCTGACCATCACTGTTTAAGTCGACTTGTTTAGCTGAAGGCTTACGGTCAAGCATCCCCGCCATTTGGTGCTTCGTCGTGTCACGTGCGTGCACGATTACTAGCTAGCTAAGCATTCATTCCTACCCGCGATTTGGTCCCAAAATATATATCGTATTTGGACGACAAAATCTGGTCTTTTGCTTTACCATTTGGTACTCGAAGAACGAACACTATAGTGGTTGTTGGTATAAGATCTTGCGTTAGTATAATCCGTACAACTCGCGAACGTCGATACCACCGTCAATCTCTAAACCAGTTTATGCAGAATTTATAATAAATGCTACACTAGACGTAAGCTGAGTTTAGCCATCGTGGCCATCACTGAAGCACAGCATGTCTGTGGTTCGGACTAGGTTCCTGAGTTGTCAATAGTAGTGAGGACGTATTAGTCCCCTGAAATCTACTCGAAATAGTCATTAAAGCCAGAAAATAAATATCCTTCTCTACAATGATTGTGCGGCATCACTGAAGAAACCTAGATGGAGAAAAATTGGAACTCTTTGAATGCTATGTTTAAAGAGACATACATAATTGTTTTAAGGAATATTAGGAAACACAGAAACCGATACTCTACGGACAAGTGGAAGTTAATGGAGTCGAAGACGACGATTCATAAGATGAATCAGGGTAAAGACGAACAACGAAAGGAGATACTGAGTTCAGTCAACAGTGCAGTGAACGAAGGAGTGACAAAGAGTGCGAGGAAAACCAAGAGACTGTTTTAAAACATTGATGCACCTGAAGTAGAACACGTCGTGAGTAAAACAGACCTCAGAACACTTGGAAGATAATTGGGGCACCATCTAGGAAGAGGTCAACACAGATGAAACCAATGAAAGATAATGATGGAAACATAATCAACAACGGGCTAATCACTCCAGAGAGCTCCTGAATTGACCACCACCTACAGCTTGTCCTGAAATAGCGGCATCAACAATCATAAAACTGCTAGTAAACATAAATCTTCCAAAAAAAGCAGAAGCCTTGATCCTTAAAAAGATACTGAAAGCCAGAAGGGCATCAGGATAAGAATGAAGTCCCCCAGAAAACTAAAATCAGTGCTATATGGGGGAGGAATTGTCATAGTCAATCAATTTTTCTATATTCCAAACCCGTTTAGAGGTTGAGGGTGTTGACATTCACTGATAGTATGAAGTATACTAATGCAAGATGTAATACGCACACCTTCTATGGTATTCGTTCTGCATACACCAAAGCCAAGGCGAAAAACTAAAACTGATCGGCCAAATTGCGAGATATATTTCGGGACCAAATATTAGTGTGTTAAGAGCGTTCTGCAAGCCAAAATTGTAGCAAGAATTTACGTCTATGTTTACATCCCGAATGGGAGTCATGAGGAAAAAGCCAGAAAAAGCCTAACCCGGAGGAGCTCAACAACCAATCACAGCAGACTTAGCGTGTGCAAATAAGATTCGTAGATATATAGATAACTTTGTAAGCAACGGTCACAAGCAGTACAAAATAACCTTCAACAAGAAAAGACAATCCGAAGACGCTGCTTCTCTGCTAACAATAACGAATAATAATGTACATAAAAATCTATAAATATCTCTTGATTTTCTCAATAAACGATCTGTCGCCTGGCCCTTGGCTTCTGTCGTTACAGAAGTGCAAGGATGATTGATTAATTAGCTAGGGATCGTGCACGAACGAACGTGACATGACGACGTGCCGAATGGCGTGGATGCTTGACCGGAAGCCTCCTGCTGAACAAGTCGAATAAAACAGTGAGGGTCAGCATCCAACGTTCAGTGATGACTGCCGTGGCCAATAATTCTGGTGAATTACGTACCACTGCATCTGTGTTGACCAGAAAACAATAGTGATTTCTTTACGAAGGTAGTTACGAAAGTAAAGGTTTGACTCTACTGTTCGAAATGACTTGACCTCTGGAAATCAGAAAGAACTTCATTTTTTGTTAACCGATTGTTACCACAGAAGTGTGACAACGATATCGTAACCTGTATTCAGTCAATGACGAGCTACAGAGCTATTGATGCTTTTCGCTCCACAGAAGTACCTATTTGTTAATAGACATTCAAGGAAACAGTTGATGGTCCAGTCTACTATTCTGTCAGGTGCACTTTACTTTGGCAAGTACATGTATATTGGTAAATGTTATTCAAGGTGACTCAGTAAAAACGGACTCCTGAACAATCTTGCTGCAGCCAATTCATTTTTGGCAGTAATTTTAGCAATTTTTAACTATTTCTACTTGCAACATGGTCACCATTGAATGATGACCCAAGCAAATAGGATTATTACTGCTCATTATTATTATTTCAACATTATTTGTACACTGGAAATTGTGAAGCCAATTAGAAAATACCTCACAGAAGAGAACTTCAATGGAGTTGAGATGTTTACAAATATTATATTGAATATCCCCAATCAGTCAAAAAGCGCGTCGGTGGCATGGCGGTTAGGACGCCCGCCGACCATGCACATGGTCCGGGGTTCGATCCCCGGCCGACGTACCTCTTTACCTCGCCGAGCCAGAAATAATTCTGGTAAAGAGGAAAGGTTGGGCATGAGGCTAGCAATCCCATCCTGTAAAATAAAAACTGCTACAGAAACTTCAAGCCACTAGCTTGAAGCCCTATGTCTCACTGGGGAACGTGAAGCGAAAAAAACAGTCAAAAAATGAAAAAATGAGAATACTATTAGAATAAAAAGGGGAAGTCTAATCAGCTAAAATAGGAAAAGTGCCGTGAAATTCCCGCTCTTTTTCGCAATTCACTATTTCTGTCCCATTAATTTCTGTATGTCAAACCTTATTTACACCATATCTTCCATCCTTAACCTAACCCATTTATTCCAGTACTGGCCAAGTTAAACTTTAAGCACTATTAACTACCAATTGGCGAATGATGTTGAGTGCTCCAATGAATTTCATCCACGTAAGTTGAAGGTTGTATTCTGCTTGGTTCGAGTCAGATACCTGATCTAACGCAGTTGTGCTTGCAGTTTGGTGAGGATAAGGTTTTCCAGTATTGCTTGGATGTGGGGTTGCTTAAGAAGGAAAGGATTTATTCATGTAGAGGTATTGTGAGTATAAAAAAATTCAACAGGTCGATTGATGGATATGTGCATCGTTGTGCGATTTGTTTGAGACGAGTTATTGTAAGGAAAGGTAAGCTGCTTATTCTAATATTTCGTAGGAACATTTTTGGCCGGGTACCATCTGTCCTTAAACAAGATATTGTATATTTGTAATTACTGGGTTTTAAAACAGCCTGTGAGAGGTGGAGCTATTAAAACTGAAAATAATCTCGTATCAACATTTCAGTGGTATCAGCACTGCAGGGATATCGCATCCTGGAAAATGAAGAGGCTTACTTCCTTATTGGGAAAAGCTGTTATCGTGCATGTGGATGAAACTGTCTTATTGAAGAAAAAATACAACCATGGTCGTGAACGAGCCAACAATGCTTAGGTAATCGGCTTATATGACACCATTCTAGCGATTTTGTGGATCCCATCACAGGGATACACACCAATTCTATAGAAGGCTTTTGGGGAAGGTTAAAAAAACAAGATTAGGGCCATTAACGGATCTCAAAAGGATGTCATTTTAAGTCATTTAGATGAATATATTTACAGAATGTGATGTAACTTTTCAGTTGATACTCCTATGCTAAACTGGGAGATCTTTTCATCACATGTCAGAGAAAGATATCCTATGTAACAGTTTTATGCAGTTTTTATGCTTTTTTTCTCATAAATATATGTATTCCATGCAGAAAAATGCCTCCCTCAGGTGATTGGTGCTTTCAAGGTCATTAGGTGATTAGTAGTTAGTGGTATAAGTATTAAAACCTGGGCACTGTGGTAGAGTATAATCATATCAACTTGATATGATTATGAGCAATAGTTTGTGCTCGAAACGTCTTCAGTTAATTTTACTGTGTAACACTGTGTGATTTATCAAAATAAAATCTTATCCATAATGGGGTAGTTAGTGGTGCTTAAAGTACTGTAGGACAAAATTATTTAACCAAAATCAACCGTAAGAAGTACCTGAGAACCAAAAAGAGTATTCCCAACAAGGTGGGATCAAAACTTTGTCAACAAGAATCACGCAGCAAACACTTCCTTAAAACAATCCAAAATAAGTATAACCATGATTCACTCAAACAAAACAACATATTAGCAATGTCATCACACATAGAGAAGCATTGAAATTAGAAACTAAACGGGAACAAAGACAAATCACAAAGGATTAATTCAATAGATGATAAGCACAGGTTTCGGGATGACTGTGGATACACCACAAAGTCTGGTACCCTCACTGTTGGCAAGAGATACACCCTCTCTCTTTGGCTAAGTGTTTTGATAAAGTTCGTCTGCACTCTTCTCTACAGTCTAAATTTCTGCCGTTCTCTTTAAGGTAATGGCTGAAGGGATTATCGTGGTGCGAACTATGGATTTGATATATATAAATATATATTTGACTGTACAGCTTGATAATAAATTCGTTAAAAAATCTCTTCATTGTGTGCTTAATGTACAGGCCATTTTAGGACTGTGTGACACAGTAGATCGCCACGAGAAAAACTGTCATATCCTGGATTGGATATGTGATTGATCTGCTAATACACACTTCGCTTACCTTGCGAGAAAAGTCACGTGTGTCTGTCAGACATAGATGACCAATCACTGATTAGATTTCATTTCCATTGATTTTTTTTGACCTGTAGTCGACCAATCAGAATTCAGACCTTTTCTCACGTGACTGGGCTATAGTTGACTTTTCATAAGATTTATTTGTATTGATTAAATATAGACGATTAGTGGGTAAGGTTTCATTTTTATGCTTATTTCACTTTTGATTAATAAATTCTGGTTATTTATTTCACCGAAGCTAATGATTTGATCACAGTTTTGTTGTCTGCATAGTCTGTTGACATTTGCAACCATAGTGAATAAGAGTTAGCAATATGATGGATTTGTAAGCATGCTTCTTGTCATTATGTGAAGTGTGTTAAATTCTCAGTACGCATTTGGATTACACTTACTATGGGGACATTGTGGTGGAATTTTCCCAGTCCATTTCTTACCCATTTAGGTAGTTCAGCTGAGGATTACATATATTTGGATAACTGCGACAACAACAAAAAAAAGATTGATGTGGATACGTTCTCTTAGCAAACTGGGTGATTTAATTGCAAAACTGTCATTGTCTTTCTAAACAGTCTCTTCAGTGCATAATCTTCAATATGAAGTGAACTGATTTGAATTCTCCAAGAATGTGGATATAATTGTATCTCTGCTGACAACCTTTGTCGTGATTAGCTATTAATTTATGCCTTGATTGTTCATTTTTATTGACTTGAAATTTGGCGCTTTTGCGATGTGATTTATTCTGTATTTGTTGGTAAATCTCATCTGTATGTATATGTTAATTACTGATTCGTCTGAGTACCAGGTTTCTAGAAATTCCCTGGCAGTTTTGATATTTCTTTCGAAATGAAGGAATACATATCGTGTATATCCACATCTAGTTTATGATCTTGGACTTGGAGTCGAAGAAGACTTCCAGGTAGACCAATATACTATTTAGCCCAGTTCATACAACTTATTTTGTCATTGGTATTGATATTGTCTTCTTTTGCTATTGGGTGTGCCTTTTGGTCTGCATAATATTTATTCAATAAGGTGAGTGCGTTAGTTTTTGTGTATCATATCTATTCCAAATGGTTCCAGTATTCTAGCCGTTTCAATAAATTCTTCTTCAGGTTGTACAACTATAAGTTCTCAAGAGTTTAGTTTGTAAGGATTAGATTTGTTTATACGAGTTTAACCACGGATTATTATCAGTTAGAGAACCATTGAAAACCAATCAGGGAGTACTGGACAGCTGTTTCATCCTAGTTTGGGAATCATGGACAGTACGCACCCACATCGTGGGGTTCGAACCGAGGACCTTCCGGTTACAAGGCAAGCTCGTTGGCGACCATTCATCCCGCCATTGGGACCCGATTCAATGGCCCATGGAGTTCCCACCGATGACACTGGTTGGTGCCAGTCGCGCTAAAATCACGAATTGGGTGGAAGTTAGAATTCATGGGCTGGCCATTGAATCGGGTCCCAGTGGCTAAATGGTCGTCAACGAGCTTGCCTTTCAACCGGAAGGTCCTGGGTTCGAACCCCACGATGTGAGTGCATACTGTCGATGATTCCCAAACTAGGACGGAGGAAACAGCTGTCCAGTACTCCTTGGGATTTCAGTGTTTCTCTAACTGATATCAATCCGTATAAACTATAAGTTCATTCATTTTAGCACACAATAAATAACCAGTAAGGGCAAATTAGAATTATATAAACTGTCCAGAATAAAGCTATTATTATTATTAAAGTGCATTTTGGAAAAAGTACAGTATGGAATATTAGTCAGTTAGTCTTGAATATTATTTAGAATATGCATGGTCAACAAGAAAATGAGATGAAATAATTCAATGATGTGTGTTTGTGCATACATATAGTCAACAAAAGTACATGTTTCAAGGGTGAGTGTTGTCATTTGTGACTCTAACTCTATGAATACTACGGAGAAATAAACTAACAAATAGGATAGATAGACTAGGCGTAAGTTCACTAGTGACAAATAACAATAATAATGATTTTTCAAGAGTTGATATGTATTCGCGTATCCGGATTGATATCAGTTAGAGAACCGTTGACAAACCAACAAGGAGTACTGGACAGTCAGCTCTAGTTTGGGACTCATCGGCAGTACGCATCCACTACAGGGGTTCGAACTCCGTCCTGTTATTATTTTATTATCACTATACGTACTTTAAATGATAATCGAGACTGACTCTTGTTGTTCCATCTTGTACATGTACCATACAATACACTTTCTGACATAATACCAAGTTACTTTTACTGGTAATATTGTATGCTGAAAATTAATAGATTCATAATTGTAGTGCCTGAAGAAGAAATTACTGAAAGCGACAATTGTTCGCTGTGATTATTCTTGTTCCGAATTGGGTTGCGAATGAAACATAGGGCTTCAGCAACACATCGTGATTTCATCCTATTCTCTGCAGTCGTCTTTAAGTGACTGCACAATTTTCCATAGACTCTCATTTCCTTTAATGTCAGTAAAAAGATTGAGCATTGTAGAATAGATCAAATAAAGTATAATTCTATTTCAATAGTTTACATACAATGATAAGTTTTGTTATTGGTAATAATATTTCGAGCAAAATTTCTACTGCCCGTGTTAACACAAACTGTTGGAATTGTTTTGTTCACACATTTATGATTTGTACTCATATATATATATATATATATATATATATATATATATATATATATATAGCTCATTTTGTTTTGCTTATTCATGTTTTTGTATTCAGAATTATATTCCAGGATGTTGATAGTTGTACTGAGTCACGCTTGTTATATGTATCCAGTGTGACCTTAATGAATATAGATTCTGTTATAAGTCTCTCTTTCCATTTGTTCATGTTAGTTCATATTTAGAATTCCAACATTGTTCCAATCGATAATATGGTTTTTATCCGATGCATGTTCAGCTATAGATGAATTTCTTTCTAATCTGGTGTAAGCTTGTGTTCCTGTTGGTTGACCTTTAGTTAGGCAGGCGTTTATGTTCATTCACTCTTATTTTGAGTGATCTGGACGTTTGACCCACATATTTAGTCAGACACACGGCACGAGATATTTTGTAAATTACATTGTTTTTATCCATCATTTTTATGGTATCTTTCAGTTGGTTTATTTTATTTTTAATTAAATTCGTCGGTTTAAACGTGGTCATCAATGAAATGTTGGCGAAGATATGTCGACGACACATTAGTAATAATGAAAAAGAACGATGTTGAAAAAATTCTTCTCACATATAAATAGTTATGTCAACTCAATAAAATTCACTATGGAAATAGAGAATGAAATTGGGGAACTACCTATGTTAGACTGCAAAATACAAAGAGTAACAGATGGTAACATAAAAACGACGCTATATAGAAAAAGTACACATTCTGGAAGTTTCCTTGAATACGACTCAGCTCATCCACTCACGGTAAAACTAGGATTAATACAAGGTCTTGCAGATAGTATGCGTAGACTTACAACAACACCAAACGACCAGAGAAAAGAAATAAACGTCTTATTCAGAATGTCACTTGACAACAACTACCCAAAAGAATTTATCAGAGATAATATAAAAAAGAGGGTAAAACCAGAAAATGACAAGAGGGAGGAAGGCAAAACAACAATCACAATACCATACAAAAATGGTACATCAGAGGCAATTCGAAGAAACCTCAAAAATAATGGGATTGGCACGACGTTTAAACTGACGAATCTAATTAAAAATAAAATAAATCAACTGAAAGATACCATAAAAATGATGGATAAAAACAATGTAATTTACAAAATATCTCATGCCGTGTGTCTGACTAAATATGTGGGTCAAACGTCCAGATCACTCAAATAAGAGTGAATGAACATAAACGCCTGCCTAACTAAAGGTCAACCAACAGGAACACAAGCTTACACCAGATTAGAAAGAAATTCTTCTATAGCTGCACATGCATGGGACAAAAACCACAATATCGATTGTATTCTAAAAACTAATATGAACAAATGGAAAGAGAGACTTATAACAGAATCTATATTCATTAAGGTCACATCAGATACATGTAACAAGGATGACTCAGCACAACTGTCAACATCCTGGAATATAATTCTGAATACACAAAATGAATGAACAAAAATAGGGGACTGTGTATATGAGTATAAATCATAAATGTGTGAATTAAAATTTAAAAATAACTAATCCAACAGTTGGTGTGATCACGGGCAGTAGAAATTTTGCTCGAAATATTACCAAAAAACAAAACTTATCATTGTGTGTAAACTATTGAAATATAATTATAATTTATTTGTTTTTTCTTTTTTTGTTTGGTGTGTCTCATTAGCATATTTATCACTTCTGCCCTGTGACACGGGAGCAAGAAGCGCGGTTGTTTTTAAATCGGGTCTCGACCGATCCGGCATATTATTTTGTGAATTTGTTTGAATCATAGTATTGGATTGGGTAGCTGCTTTTTGTCTAACCGCTATCCAAACAACCTTTCTGGCATGGTAGGACCTACAGGAACATAAGTTCCAGCCAGTGTAGCTCGTTGGGTCATTGCGATATGCAAGCCCGACCACCACGTCAAGGTAGCAGCTATCGGTCGGGACATGTGTTACGTATGCCTAGTCATCGCCTTCCTCGACAATGGGCAATGTTAGCTGATATAGGGTCAGGCTGGAAAAGAGCTAGCGGTGGTCAAACCAAAACATGGCACCAGTCAATGAAATCTACAACAGTTAGTCTAAGCCACGTAGGAAGGTGTAGACTTCCTGACTGGTTGGGGTCATCGGGACGGTAAAAACCAATGGTTGGAAACAATTGGTGATATGGCTCAAAATCGTTCTCAATGACTGACGCAGATGCATCCACTCCTTGTGACTTATGATTTCCAATGAAACTGTTTTGTTCTTCGTTATTACTATTCCTTTGTCTCACACCTCTGTTTACTGTCTCTAATATGCATTTTTCCTACTTTCTTCTCTTGCTTTGTGTGCTACAAGGAGGGAGTGTGGCGACTTGAACTGCCGCACATATGTGCAAAGTTCTATGTCGAAAACAGACAGACAGACAATAATTTATTTACTCTCATTTCCTTTTCACACAGTCTCCTTTCCTGTCAGCCTCAGATGCACGCCAAACTCGTAGTTTCCCATTTGGTTTCCACTGGGGTAATGACCTACTACTACACGATGTTACTCAATGGTCCCGTCAGTATATATTGTCAATCCATCCTCATTTCCTTGGATATATTTGCTTGGTAATGTGTTTTTGTGCGTCACTGGCACAGCGGTAGAATGCTCGCTGACCACGTCACACAAGTGGTCCTGGGTTCGATCCCCGGCCGACACCCTCCTTTACCTCACAAAGCCAGTAGTAGGGCCGGCAAAGAGGGAAGGTTGGACATGAGGTTAGCAATCGCATCCCGTAAGTTGCTACATATAAGCTGAGTGGATTGTGTAAATTCTGGTATAATAATACCAATTAGATAAAGCTATTAGTAGCAGCATTAAATAACGAAACGTCAATAAAAACAACGACAGTATCGTTTTTTTTTTTCATTCATTCATTCATCGGGAAATACAAAATCTTTTATAATCAAATACATTCAGTGTTCCTCATTTGTCTGTATGTGTTTTGTGGTGTGCATATTTCTCTCACACCACGGAATATAACTCACCCCACCCCCCTACTTGAAACTTATGTACTGTTTCGTAGTTTCTTTACAACCGCTTTACAACTAACATGGTTAACAATAATGAAATAAAGATCATGACAATTACTCAGTTAAATAAAAAATACAAAAGTACATACTAATGACCAATCATATTTAGATAGGTCATGTAGTCTAGGGTAGGCGAAGATTGAAGTCTATTGTGTTGTTTTTGTACACACAGTTTAGGCTGTATGTGATTAATCCAAAGTGCTTCCATCACCTTCAATAACCTTGAATATTACTATCAATAGGAGAGATGATGGTACGATTCAGCGATCTATATTTCGTAAACAGACATGGAGTGGACAATATCTTCATTTTACCAGTTTTGTTCCTATCCAGTATAAACGTTCCCTAGTGAAATGTTTGTTCTCAAGGGCCCGAAAAATATGCACGAGTGACACAGTGATGAATGAGTTTCGACATATACATTCAGTTTTATTAGCTAATGGTTATCCGGAAAACCTTATCACTTGTAAAGAAAGACCACATCTCGAAAAGACAGCTACTGTACCAAAGAAAGCTAGCTTTATTAACCTAACATTCAAGGGCGACCAGATTATGCAGTTGACAGCTAGCTCAAAGACTTCGGTCAGCCATCAAGTGAACATTCTACGCCGCATCTCTTTTTATCACTTGCCGAACATTTTCGATCCCTGTACCTACGATTAAAGGACGAAATTCTGTGGACTCTACTTCAAACTGTATCTACAAGTTCACCTGCAGTTGTTGCAGTGACACCTATATAGGTAGAACCAACAGAATGTTCCAGTGTCGTCGAAAGGAACATGTTCCAAAATGGTTACTAAATCATACAGAAAATCCCAATGCCAGTAATCTGAATAGAAATCCATCATCATCCATTGCAAAACACTTATTAATATCAGGTCACAAAATCATCAATATTAATGACTGTTTCACAATTATTTCACATAACTCTAATTCAAGGTTATTGAAGGTGATGGAAGCACTTTGGATTAATCACATACAGCCTAAACTGTGTGTACAAAAATCAATAGACTTCAATCTTCGCCTACCCTGGACTAAATGACCTATCTAAATATGATTGGTCATTAGTATGTACTTTTGTGTTTTTTATTTAACTGAGTAATTGTCATGTTCTTTATTTTATTATTGTTAACCATGTTAGTTGTAAAGCGGTTGTAAAGAAACTACGAAATGACGATATCATCTGGCGAAATTTGTCTTCTTAATGCCTTATTCAAATTTATCAAAGGGACTAATTGTTTTAATTATGTACTGTTGTTGAGATAATAGTAATAAAGAGATCAAAAGTGCACCACTGACAAAAATGTGTTATAGTGCATTAAGAGATAAATTTAGTTATTTTTTCCCTTCATATTTGCATCTTTTCATTTTATTTTTAGATCAACTGACCTCATTTCTGATATTTGAAATGACTAATCTAATCTATGATCTACCTGAACAACTTCGAACAGTGAAATTATGGTAAGTTTTTTATGTGTACCTCATTATTCTGCTAACGTCAGTTAGTTAATAAATGTATATATATTTTCAAGAATTAGTTTGTGCGGATCTGATATGTTTCGACTTTGACGACGGATTGACATCAGTTAGAGAGAACCTCTGAAAACCAACAGGGAGTACTAGACAGGTGTGTCGTCTTAGTTTCGGACTATAGTCGGGATTCGAACCCACACTAGACTGACTATTCAGCCACTGCGACCCAACTAAGTGGTCCTTAAATTCTTCTAACTTCTATCAATTCGTCATTTTAGCGCGACTGACTGGCACCAGTCAGTATGTATGTCATCGGTGGGTATCTGTTCTGACGCCCTACAACAACCTAATGGACCCCAATGGTCACGAATTATCACTAGAACTGCAGGCAACTCCATTCTGATTAATTTTCAACAATTGATTTTGTAGGGATTTGATTATTTTTTTTTCCACGTTTGACCAAGGATTGATATCAGTTAGAGAGAACCATCGAAAACCACCACAAGGAGTGACAGACACTCCCGATAGATGTTGGAATTCATGGGCTGTTGAGTCGGGTTCAAGCAGCTGAATCGTCTACGAGTTCGCTATATAACCGGAAGGTTGTGGGTTTGGATCTTCGGCGGGGGGCGTACTGCTGAAGAATCCTAAACACTAGGACGAAACAACTGTCTATAGCAGTACTGTCTGTTGGTTTTCCAATTGTTCCCCAATTGATGTCACCTCCTAATTAAATTCGTTAGCATTACCGTGACATGTGCTACTGATAAGATTTATCAGTAGTATGTTTATGTACAGAGATATTCGTCAGCATAAAAACATCAAATAACAAGGAGATATATTTGATGCCAGAGAAAGCAAATGAAGCAGCGTTGCAGAGGTACATTGGAGACAGCGTGAGAGGAACACAAAGAAACACACAATACGAAGGAAGGGCAGAAGTAGCAAGTACAACACGGAAGATCTTTGCGAATGGTGCTTTGAAGATGAGGTGGACATAATTTGGCTACATAGAGATACCAAGTCTCAGGACTCTCGTCTTCTACCGTTTATATTATGTGTAAACCTCTACTGAAATACAATTATAATTAATTGATCCATTTCACAATGCATAAACTTTTCACAGGTATTATCGATGCACAGATTTAACCTTTAAACTCCAATATGTTTACCACTAAGTTACGATAGTAAATTCTAACAAAGCTTTTAAATTGAACTTTGATACTTGAGAGGATAGATAATCTCTTTGGTCGAAAAAATAATCGATGAATATGAAATGTGCATTGTACTGAAGCAATAATCAATACTCAGCGAGGCGTTTGGCGTAAACACATAAGTCAGACAAGGGTGCTTATTATCACCAATGATATTCCTAATTGTGGTGGACTGGGTTATGCGTCAGACATTGGGAAACGAGAAGACAGGGATGTCCTGGACCGATGTGAAGAACCTAGAAGACCTGGATTTCGCGCGTGGATGATTTATGTTTGATGTCACACAAAATCGAAGACTTACAAGCGAAAACCGACAAACTGGTCGAAGAAGCAGCCGGTGAAGACAGGACTCCAGGTGAACATAGACAAGACGGAGGTTGTGAAAATAACCAAACAACAACAACGGCAGCAGCAACATCCAGCGCCAATCACCATCAACGGGAGGGATTTGAAAGAGGTTACTTCATTCACTTATCTAGGGAGCATTGTCTCAACTACACGAGGAACGGACGAACATGTCAAATCGAGAATCGGGAAGGCGAGAAACACATTGATCAACCTGAAACCAATCTGGAAATCTTCGTCACTCAGCATCAACAACAAAATGATTCGGATTTTCAATACAAACGTCAAATCAGTCTCTTCTTCTATACGGATGAGAAACTTGGCGGGTCAGCAAGAATATTTCCAACAGCCTGTTGCAGACCTTTATCAACAACTGTCTTCGCTGGCTCTATACTGGAGATCAGAAGGCCGGAAAGAATCACCAACATGAAACTATGGGAAGAAACAAAACAAGAACCAATTGCTCAAGAAATATGTAGGAGAAAGTGGAGATGGATTGGATACTCACTGGGTGCGGAGGCCGCTGGGTGACATCGCGCGTCAGGCCATAGCTCGAGTGGAACTGGAAAGGGAAGCGGCGAGTGGGACGTCAGTGCAAGGGTGACATAGAGGAGATCGTGTGAAGAGGAGTTGAAACAGTATGGACTAACATGAATGCAGGTGAAAAGTACAGCAGAAGACAGAAGCAAGTGGAGACGTGCAGTTGAAGCCCTATGTTCCACTAGGAACCCAAGGGAACAATAACAATAATAATAATAAATAATCAATACAGTGTCTTTTTATTTTATTGTCATCACGTTTCCATTTTTTTTAAATCCATGCTTGTCAATAAAGCCTGTTTAAAATCTTCCAGTGACATCCACTGAACTGATTGACTGACTGACTGGTTTCGACGCAGAACTACAGATGTTTCCATTCTATCTTCTGTGTTAGACGTTAAAGGGCTAGGCTGAGGAGTGAGGGTGCGCAGCAAGCAAGTCGATGATGAGGTTGTTACTGACTGGTTTCCACGTAGAACTTTGAAGGGATGTGCAGCAGTTCAACTTGTTACACTCCTTCCTTGTACCACACAATGCAAGAGAAGAGAAATTCAAAAGAGAGAGAGAGATAATAAACGGAAGTGGGAAAGGAAAATAAATAGTAATATGGAAGAACAATAGGATTTTATTGGATATCATAAATCACAAAGAGTGAATTCATCTGCGCCAGCCACTGAGAAAGATTTTGAGCCAGCCATATCACCAATTGTCTCCAGACACTGACATTGGTTTTTACCATCCCAAGGACCCCAACCAGTCGGGAAGTGTACACCTCTCTACGTGGCTGGCTTAAACTAATTGTTGTGGATTTCATTGACTAATGAAGCCATGTTTTTGTTTGACCACCACTAGCTGACTCTTTTCCAGCCTGATCCATCCTATATTGGCTAACATTGCCCATTGTCGAGGAAGGCAATGGCTATGCATAACACATGCGTAACACATGTCTTAACCATTTCAATCGGTGCAGCTGCTTCACAACCATCTCGTCGATTGATTTTCGCTCCTCCTTATCTAGCGCATTCGACTGATGCCTGACCTCAATATTGCTCACCTTATTACGCCTATCACTTAGCACACACAGGAGATGGAACGCAGACATACATGATTAAAGACAGGTAGCTAGCTGGCTGGCCTTTTCATGTCTTCCACTTTCAATGGCCATGTCTCACTCACAGCCAGCTACAAAGGAGAACAGAGCAAACTGCCAGGCTGTGCAGCATATACTTCCTTTGGCCGACAATGATCCCAAGAAATTTGCTCATACAAATGCATTTGGTGATTAGAGGTAGAATCCACTAGGATGAGCATTTCCTCCCATTTCGGGACTGACTCGTCTGCTACCAGTTGGATGTACCTGCATACTCCAGTGACTGAGTGACAGTGTTCCCAATTGAGACTTAAAAACAAAGATTAACTGATGCTCGTTGTAAAAGAGGTGGCTCTCATGACCCAGATATTCTAGTGGTGTTTGAAACGATAGGTACTAGATTCGCGTCTCGATGGGTATGTAACGAAAGAAGATAATAGAAGTAGTGGTCAGGGACATTTTTATTAGGGAAAAACTCATCATATTTATACATTTTTAATGACATTAAAAGTTAACCAGGTCGGCGGACAATAAACTGTCTTTTTTTTTTATTTACGGCTTGATTCCACACCGTATTTTCAGTACAAGTATGGAATTTTCAGCACGGATATCGGTAGCCCAAATTCAGGCTGACCATAGATATCGGGTGTGCGCCAGCAGGGGATCGAACCCCGGACCATGTGCATGGTCGGCGAGAGTCCTAACCACTGTGCCACCGACGCAGTTGATGACTGGTTGGGTTCCATTGGCGCCTAATGCTCTACGAGCTCGCCTTGTAACCGGAAGGTCCTGTGTTCGGACACCGGTGGGTGTGTAATGATGAAGGGTCCCAAACTAGGCTAACGGAACAACTGTCTGTCCAGTACTCTCAGGTTTATTTGTGCATTGGTTGTTCATTGGTCGAACGCTGGCCAACCACACCACATATGGTCCATCCTCGATCGACTCACTTCTAAACCTTGCTAAACAGGTAGTAGGCTCGGTAAAGAGGTAAGCTGGACGTGAACCTATCAACCCCAAACCGTAAAAGTAAAACCAAAGCTGCTGAAACTTGAAGCCGCACTCGGAATGTAAAGGAATAAAAAAAGTAAATTACTTGGTGACTGGTCCACGTTTGAATAAAGGAACGAAAGGTTGTCCAATGAGGTTATTTCCAGACCACAACGTAAGCCAAATCCTGTGTCTGCAGCCACCGACTTAAAATGTTGATTACAACTTCTAACTGCTTCCTATCATTATTCTGCATCTACATATCACACGCCACAGCAACACCACCACTCACTCACTCGGGAACCCAACTCCATTCGGATAGCTGACGAGTCCTAAGTAGGACAGAATGCACACCCAATGGATTTCACTGCCAGTCACATTATCCCTCAGACTATTTCTTCTTTTGTAAACTGACTTATTCAGCAGGCGCACACACCTAAATACTTGTCTATATGTATCTTATTGATTTTAATTTTAGTTCTCCACTGATTTTTCGATCACAGTTCAAAGAATATTTAAATGAATCTCTGAGTAGTGGTGGTACAAAACAATTACTTATTGATCAGTTTAATGTAAGTTTATTGATTTATTTCTAATTATTTATTTTTATTTACTTTATTTAAATACAAATTCGGTACATTATGGTCAACAAAAGCTACTCAATACAAGAGAGAGAGAGAGAGAGAGTAATACCCAGATTCCTAGATTGAATCATATGCTTGTCCTAAAGAGCCTCATCCATCGGAACTTTGATTGATTTGAAGTCTGATCAACAAGGTGGGGTGGACAGTGTCAGGAGCATCTACATTCCTATGGTTTCTGGTGAGACTGAAAACGGGTTCATATACTACTCTATTCTTTTGGATTACAGAGCCCATATACAGATGGCGAATCTTATGGTG
This sequence comes from Trichobilharzia szidati, assembly GCA_944472155.2. Lineage (NCBI taxonomy): Eukaryota > Metazoa > Platyhelminthes > Trematoda > Strigeidida > Schistosomatidae > Trichobilharzia > Trichobilharzia szidati. The sequence continues at coordinate 24,421,730 of OX235275.1, read as the reverse complement.
CCCATAGTCTACCAATACTTCTGAATATCTTCTTTATCCAGCAAATTGATTCGCCGAAGTGTATTATTCTATGACAAGTGCACACGAATCATTGCTGTAGCCATGATTATTATTATTTCCTTGGGTCCCGAGTGGAACATAGCGCGTCAACACCACATTTCTATTTTGTTCTATTTTCCGCTGTCCTCTTCAGCCGATTGCACATAATCTCTAATCTCCTCCAACTCGCACGATCTCCTCCATGTCACCCTCACACTGACCACCCACTCGTCGCTTCCCATTCGGATTTCAATCGAGCGATGGCCTGCATTGAGCGCGATGTCATTCGATGGCTTCCTCAGTAGCGTATGCCCGATCAATCCATTTCCATTTTCTCCTACATATTTGTTGAGAAATCGGCTCTCGTTTGTTGGTGTGTTCCGCTGCAGGGTTTCTTGTTGCTAATTCTTTCTGGCCAGCCGACCGGCCATTTGATCTTCAGTATGCAGCCAAAGAAGGCGGCAGCTTTTGATAAAATAGTCTGTATCTTGTTGCAAATGCTCTTCATGACACGCATGCTGGTCAAGTTTCTGACCAGTATAGAAGAACTCACTGACTTGACATTTGTGTTGAAAATTCGAATCTTGTTCTTTACACTGGCTGATTGCACTGCAGAAGATTTCCAAACTGGTTTCAGTTTGATAAAGGCAAATCTCGCCTTTCCGATTCTGGCTTTGACATAATTATTAGAATATGAATAGCCAGCAAAGGCAAATGAAAATTATATGGCAAGCTGTATTCGGTTAATTGTATAAGATAGAATAGCACTCCATTACTTAACACTGTCTATCGAATACATACACAATATAAAATACTGGATGTTAATGAAACACAGCATGGAAACAAGTATCAAAGTCAATTATGTATCTGACGAAGAGAGTGACACTACTACTGGAAAAGGTGTGGAAAGAGAGAAAGGTATCTGCGGATTTGAAGAAAGGCTACTTATTAAAACTACCAAAGAAAGGATACTTAAGTCAATGCAAGAAATGACGCGGCACCATGCTCCTGTCTATCCGAAGCAAAATACTAAAGAGCATCATCTTGGAGGGAATCAAACGCGCCGCCCTGGGTGAAAAACTTCTACCGGAACAGGCTGGATTCAGGAAGAACAAGTCATGCATCGATTAAATCGCAACACTACGGATCATCATTGAAAAGAGCTTGGAATGGCAGTCAGCTTTCTACCTCACTCAACTTCATCGACTTTGAAACGGACTTCGATAGCGCAGCGTCGATCGAGAGGTGATTTGGAAACTACTTCGCAACTACGGGGTGCCGCCAACAATTATACATCTCATCCAACAGTTGTACGACAACGCTGCATGTCATTAATTCACAACGGGAAACTCATGGATACCTTCGAAGTGAAGACGGAAGTAAGACAAGATGGCTGCCTACTATCTGCAATGCTTTCTCTGATCGCGGTAGATTGGATAATGCGACAGACAGCTGTGGGCAGCGAGGAAACAAGCATAAGATTGACCCCCACACAAAAAACTTGGAGGATCTGGACTTCGCCGATGATATGTGTCTGATTTCCCACAAACTGGAAGACATGCAAGTGGTGAAAAGGAACAAGTTGGTTGAAGAAGCATCAAAGATAGGAGGGACTTCAGGTGAACATAGAGAAAACAGAGGTGATGAAGATTCCTGGCCAACAGCAACAGCAACAACAATAGTCAGAATAAATAGGAGAAACCTGAAAGAAGAAACCTTTACCAACTACAGGCGGGACTGATGAGGATATCAAAGCAGCGAGGATCGGGAAAGCAAGGCAAGCTTTCATTACTCTTAAGTCTGTGTGTAGATCAACAGCACTCATCATTAAAAATGAGATCCGGATTTTCAACTCCAAAGTAAATTCAGTGCTACTATACGGATCAGAGACTTGGCGCCGCGCCGTGTCATGAAGGGCACTTCAAACAAACTACAGACTTTCATCAACAGCTAGCTGTCTTCGCTCAATACTCAAGATCAGATTGCCAGCCAGAAAAGATCAGCAGTAGGGATCTCTGGGAGCGAACCGACCCAGCAGGAGATGATTGTGCAAGAAATATGCAGGAAGAAATGGAGGTGGATTGGTCATACTTTGAGAAAACCATCAAGTGACATCACACGCCAGGTCTTCGCTCGAAAGGAACGCGAATGGGGGAAGCGGCGAGTTGGTCTTCAGTGCGAGGGTGGCGTGACATGGAGGAGGTGATGCGAAGAGGAGATGAAAGCATGTGGGCAGATTTGGAGAGCCAGAGGATGAAAACTTTGGGTTCTACTTAAACATCTTCCGGTTACACCGTCATCTCAAAAGCCATTCAGACACTGGAATGAAATCCAAGGACCCATCACTTTTAACTTCCGGGGATTTGCGGTATATATTTAGGGCAAATACCAGCCAATCTCATTGACGAATAACTGTTCTCTTATATGACTTACTGAACCCCGGTGTTCGCGACTTCTCACTGGCACTCCTGCAGGTAACTTCTTGTATAGAGCCAGTGGCTAGCAAGTATAAGATTAATTATTGAGGAGTGTTGGTTTACAGAGATTTGATTGGTTGTTACAGGTTCAGTTACCAGTTTATATTAGTTAGAGTACTGGTGACTGTTTCCTACTAGTTTGGAACTCTTCAGAAGAATGCGCCTACCGGGAGTGGAACCCATCACCTACCAGTTACAAGATTAGCTCGTCGGTCGGTCGGTTTTCGACATAGAACTTTGCGCATATGTGCACCAGTTCAAGTTGCCACACTCCCTCCTTGTAGCACACAAAACAAGAGAAGAAAGTAGGAGAAATGCATATTAGAGACAGTAAACAGAGATGTGAGACAAAGGAATAGTAATATCGAAGAACATAACAGTTTAATTGGAAATCATAAGTCACAAGGAGTGGATGCATCTGCGCCGGCCATTGAGAACGATTTTGAGCCATGTCACCAATTGTTTCTAACCATTGGTTTTTAACGTCCCGATGACCCCAACCAGTCAGGAAGTCTACACCTTCCTACGTGGCTTACACTAACTGTTGTAGATTTCATTGACTGGTGCCGTGTTTTCGTTTGACCACCGCTAGCTCTTTTCCAGCCTTACCCTATATCAGCTAACATTGCCCATTGTCGAGGAAGGCGATGACTAGGGATGCGTAACACATGTCCTAGCCATCTCAGTCGGTGTAATTTCACAGTCTCGTCGACTGATTTCCCCGCCTTACCTAGCACTCGACGCCTCACCTCAATATTGCTCACATTATTATACCACTTCACGCGGGAGATAGAACGCAGACATCTGTGATCGAAGACAGCTAATCTTTTCATGTCTTCCACTCTCAATGTCCAGGTCTCACAGCCATAAAGGAGGACGGAGCGGACTGTTGATCAGTACACACGCCCTTTGGTCGATAGTCGGATATCGCGTATACGCTAGAGACGGCGTAAATTGGCATATGCGAACCTAGCCCTCTGTATCCGTGCTGAGATTTCATCAGCGATCAACCCGTTGGCACTGGTTGATGGTACTTCCCATATAAGTGAAGCGGTCAACGTGCTCTACCACTTCACTTCCTATTTCTAATTTAGGGGCCAAGATTAGCTCGTAGACCATTCAGCCACTGAAACCTGATCCAGTGTTCCATGGAAGTTTACTGATTAATTAGACGCTACAGAACACATAAGTTCTTCCAGGGGTTTATGTAGGTTTAAATTCCTCTAACATCAATTTTTATCTCCTATAGATGATAAATACTAAAAGTTGTGAATTGGAAAAAGCGAATCAATTGACGTGTCGTGCTGCAGTTCATCCAGACAATTATTATTTAAATCGTTATGATGATATTTTACCATGTAAGTCAATTTTATTTGATTTATTTGATTAGAATTATGTTTGTTCAATCGATTGAATTGAATTTGAATGAGAGTCAAGGTCTAAAACTGTTGTCTGTTTTGTTTTTTGACAAGAAATATTTGCAGCTTTCAAAACCGGCGAGGCGGCGGGGGTTGAGTGTGCGTGTGTGTATGAAATGACCCGTCGCCAATTTTTATAACTCCGTTGCCAATTTGTTATAACTGAACTGAATAGACCCGTTTCTACTTTGCTACGTCTGCGCCTGTTAATTGGCTTATAACGGTAATGAACTCGACTGGTACGCGCTAATACGTCTATTTGTCCGTTGTACCTTCGGATTCATTGAGCCTCACAAATATCAAAAGACAAAGACTGGTCTGTGACTGTAAGATATTGTACTGTATTAAACACCTATTAGAAAACAAAATATCATATTTGTGTCTGATTGGATTTTAGATTTTCCCGTCTATTGATTGAACCGAAGTGCTCGGTCTCAGGTTGACATGTTGGCTTCTTGAGCAGATGCTTCGACGATGTCTGGGCATTTTTAATTAGTATTTAATTGGTGGATGGTGACCAGCAGTGGAATCCATCCAGGATAACGTGCATTTCGTCCTAATTAGGACTCGTCATTTGGATGTACCTGCATTCCTCAGTGAGTGATGGTACTCAGAGAAATAAACCAAAAAATGGGGTAGACTAGATGTAATTTCAAGGGTGACTAGTAACAATAATAAGGATGTTGAAATAATAACGATAATATGGTGTAAACTTAAAAGTTCTATATGAGTGAACGATTTGCAAACAATAGTGAATTGACTACAGTTGAATGAAGAGGACTGTGTAAATATGATAACAAGTTAGAAAAGCATTACTTAAACCCAATGGAAATAGAATTAATAAGAAAGGTTATGAAATCGTAAATGGTCAGAAATGAACGTTTTTCAGTGAAACAAAGGAAAAGAAGAAGATAAGAAAAAGGTGCGATAGGAATTTAAAGTGCTAATGTTTACGGAGAATTTGTTGGCCTTATTGTAGGCCAAGGTAAACATAGCGGTTGGACATACTTCTTCTGCATACAAAGACCCGGTCTTCTGGTATTGATTGCTACCGCTTCAACTACTGTTAGAAGACACGTAGTCGAGCTTCTCTAGATAGATTAACAGGAAGGCGGTAGATAACCGAGAACGCCTCTGACTTTATTGAATGTGTCAGAAAATACTAAGTGGGCTAAGACTACACTGTTTACGCATTTGGTTACCGCTTTACTCAGTTATACAGCTACATTTTCAAGTATTGGTTTTTGTAGGGATTTTGTTTAATTGGTTGGAGGATTTCATCATGTGAGCTCAAATCAGTGAGAGAACCACTGGGAAGGCTGGGATTACTGGACAGCCAACTGTTTCATCAGCCCAATTTGGGACTCTTCAGCAGTACGCCCCAACCAATCCTCCAGTCAGTTAAACAAAATTCCTACAAAAAAAGTACTTGAAAATTAATCTGATGCTCACTAGTGACTGGTCCTATTCAGGTTGGTAGTTACCTGGGGTTCTAGTAAGAAGCCGTGGCCAATAGGGTACAGCAGGTTGAAGGTGAGGCAGTGACTCATCGAAGAAGACATTGTGAAGTGGTCACGCTACGTAATGAATTGGCAGAAGTTAGAATTCATAGGCTGGCTGGCCATTGGATCTTGTTCCAGTGGCTTAATGGTCTACGAGCTCGTTGGCCTTGTAACCAGAAGGTCGTGGCTTGAAACCCTGGGGGTGTGTACTTACTGCTGAAGAGTTCCAAACTAGGCTGACGTAACAGCTGGCTGTCCAGTATTCCCTGCAGGTTTCCCAATGGTTCTCTAATTGATGTCATGATGAAATCCTCCAACCAATTATACAGGTACATGTTCACGTGCGCGCATAGATTAAGCCCTCTGAGTACAGCCTATGTAACTATAACTACGTCTAGTCTACCCCATTCGTTGGTTTATTTTCTGTAGTATTCATAGTGTCACACACACATACACACTACTGATTACACTCACTCTCGAAACCTGCAGTTTTGTTGACCATATGTAGATATATACACAAACCATTGAATTATTTCATCTCAAGTTCTTATTGACCATACATTATCTAAACGATAATAATAATAGTAATAACAATAATAATAACAACTGATTATTGTTCCATACTATATTACACTTGTTCCACAATACACTTTCTGATATAATTCTATCTAGTGCATGCCAAAAATTAGTGGATTTATAATTACAGAGACTGTAGAAGAAGAATTTATTAAAAACAACTTTTTTTGTACTTGAAAAGGTTATTTTTCATACATTTATTCCCCTTAATGAATTTGAGTAAAGTAAGAACAACAGTGGCGGTTTGTGCAGAATAAAGTGGTACCATCATTGCTTATTTCGTTGCCTTCTCGTCAGCTGCTTACAGGCCAAAGACATTATTAAATATATCTACAAAAAACAACTTTAACATACTTGCACACAGTTCATTTTAAACAAAAATCAATCGATCAATTTATGCATACAGTAATAATGTAACGACAGAAGGCAAGAGTCAGGCAACAGATCATTTATTAAGGAAATCAACGCATATTTATATATGTTTTCATGTACATTACTATGGTTATTTAAGTAATCAAACACAGTCTTCCGATTGGTTGTTTCTCACTTAAAGTTAATCTTTCACCTATTTGTGACTGTTTCTTGAATGTCAAATCCTCTATATGTTAACTGCATCCGCCTACGCAAAGTCTGCTGTGGTCGGTTTTGAATCAATCTTTGTTCACATTTTCTCACGACAAATCTTGGGAACGTAAACATTGACGTAAATTACTGTCTACCAATTTGGCTAGTAGACAGCTCTCACCATAATAATATATGTAATATTAAACACTATTCCGAACAATAGTAATCATACACAATGGAAACTTTTCAGCATTACGTATTCAGATGAAAGAGAGGTGAAAGTATCCAGTTACCCGGCAGGGCAAAGAAAGACTGATAACTGCTTCTTCTTTCTGAACGCATAAATCAGGTTTCAGGCGCTTGATGGAAATGACTTCAGTAAACTTGAGGAGAATTGAACTCTTTTGCGCCTATTGGTAATTGTGAACGATCCTGCGATGTCCACCTCATGACCCGTGTCAACGAGATGCCTGACTATGGTGCTGTTTAAAGCATTTGTTCCCTTTCGAGATAAGCTTTTTGGCATATGTTCAGAAAATCGTAGATATGCCCTTTTTTCTGTTCTTTTAATGTAACTGCTCCCGCAGATACGTGTAAATTTCTATATATATAGTTGGAGTTAATATGAGAAGGATAAAATTGTTTCTGCAGAAATACTTAATAATGACTTTGCCCTGTAAAGCAGATGATGAGAAACCAACGAAATAATCGATGATGATATTCTTTATTTTTTCTGCAAAAAGTACTGTTGTTTTTGCTTTATTCAAAAAGGTTATGTTTGCAGTCAAACCAGCTAAATACATCTATACACCAAATTCTTTTTGTGATTTGACACAGTTCAATAGTATTCATAGTTAATCACACATACAAATCTAATCGATTTTCAATGACAAAAAATGAGGGTATACTCATTGATTACTTAATAGCATTTTTTCTTATAACCTATATAAGCTCTGAACTTGCTTTCTAAACATGCATGAACACGCCTTACGCGTTAACATTGAATTTCTACGCCCTTGTTTTCATGTGTATCTATTTTACATTTATATCTGGTGTTATTATTATTACTATTATTATTATTGTTATTCCATTGGGTGGTTCTGAGTGGAGCATAGGATTTCAACAGCACGTCTCCACTTTGTTCTTTTTTGTTTGCCATCCTCTTTTTTTTAGCTAGCCTTACGACTGCCCATATTGTCTGATCTCCTCCATGTCACCCTCGGACACACACCAAACTCATCGTTTCCTCTTGTGGCGTTCATTCCATTGCAGCAATGGCGTGGCGCGTGGTATGCCACCCTACGGGTCTCCTCTCTGGCGTGTTCTCAATCCATCTCCATTTTCTTCTTCATGTATGTTGAGCGATCAGTTCTCGTTTGTTGGTTCGTTTCCCAGAGTTTTTTTCTGATTGCTGATTCTTTCTGGCTGGTCATTTGATCCTCAATATGGAGACAGTGAGGGCGGCAGCTGTTGTTGATAGAAGTCTGAGTTAGCCTGTGTTGTAAATGCTTTTCCATGATATGCCAAGTTTCTGACCCATATTGAAGAACTGACTGACTGACTGATGCCACATTTGTGTTGAGCAGAATCCTAATCTTGTTCTTTACACTGACCGACTGAGTGAAGAAGATTGGTACTGGTTGTTGTTGGTTGGTGTTACCTATGATTAGTATATTATTATTATTTATGTGTTGGACCGACAAGAAGACTCTCAAAGACCTGGATTTCGTAGATGATGTATGTTTAATATCACACAAACTCGAAGACTTGCAGGCAGACAGGCGAAAACCAACAATCTAGCAGAAGAAGTAGGCAGCAAAGACAGGACTCCAGGTGAATATGGAGAAAACGGAGGTGATGAAGATAACCAACCGACCGACAGCGACAACAAGCAGCACCAGTCACCATCAGCGGGAGAGATTCTATAGGGACCACTACTTTCACTTGTCTCTCCAGGCAGCATTTTTTCAACTACAGGTGGAACGGATGAAGATATAAAGGTCAGAATCGGAAAGCCAAGATACGCCTTTATCAACCTGAAACCAGTTTGGAAATCTTCTGCACTGCACTTAGCCAGCATAAACGATAAGATTCAGATTCTGTTCAATACAGATGTAAAGTTAGTCAGCCAGTTCTTCTATACGGATCAGAAACCTGTACTGCGTGTGTGTCACGACAAGTATTTCCAACAAGTTAGCGACATTTATCAACAGAAAGAATTAGCAACAAGAAACTCTGCAGTGGAACAAACCAACAGGTGAGAGCTGATTGCTCAACAAATATGTAGGAGAAAATGGAAATGGAAATAATAGGACATATGCTGAGTAGGGAGGCGGTCGAATGACATCGTGAGCCAGGCCATCGAGTGGAACCTGAATGAATGGGAAACGATAAGTGGGTCGTCACATTGCGGGTGACATGGAGGAGATCGTGTGAGTTGGAGGAGGAGACGAGAGATTATGGGCAATCGTGGACCCAGATGAAAAGGATGGCACCAAATAGAACAAAGTGTAGATGTTTCAGGATTTTCATCATGAGCTGATATTAGTTAGAGAACCATTGGAAAACCTGGGAGTACTGGACAGCTGTTTCGTCCTAGTTTGGGACTCTTCAGCAGTACACCCCCACCGGGATTCGAACCCAGGACCTTCTGATTACAAGGCGAGCCCGTATACCATTAAGCCACTGGGACCCGATCCAATGGCCAGCCCATAAATTACAACTTCTGCCAATTCACAACATAGCGCGACCTCTAGCCAATGTCTTCGGCGAGTATTTGTCCTCACACCCGACCTGCTGCACCCTACTGGTCACGACTTCTCACTAGAACCCCAGGTAACTACCTACCTGAATTGGCAGAAGTTAGAATTCATGGGCCATTGGATCGGGTCCCAGTGGCTTAATGGTATACGAGCTAGCCTTGTAACCAGAATGTCCTGGGTTCGGATCCCGGTGGGTGTGTACTGCTGAAGAGTCCCAAACTAGGGAGAAACAGCTATCCAGTACTCCCACGTTTTCCAATGGTTCTCTAACTAATGTCATCTCACGATGAAAATCCTGTAACCAATCAAATCCCTACAAACCAACACTTGAAAAAGTGTAGATGTGTTGTTGAAACCCTATGTTCCACTGGGGGAACCCAAGGGAATAATAATGATTGATAATAATCATTATATATCCTGGGTTCTGAGTGGAACATATGGCTCTAACTGCACATCTCCATTTCACCCTGTTCTCAGAAGTCTTATTTAGAGCTGTCTCCAAGATTGCACATAAACTCCTGTTTTCCGTCACAATCTCCCCTGTTCCTTTTTCCAATCCATGGATAACTAGTCGCTTCATATTCAGGTTCAAATCCACGGCCTCCACAGTTTTACATTTCATTCATCTGCATTCTCTTTTTGCCATATTTGTTGGGCAATAGGTTCTCGGCTGGTACATTGCCAGCCAAAGTTCTTTGTTGCTATATATCCTTTCTGGCGGTATGCTAAAACAAAGCTAGTTACGAATAGATCTTGTTTGTCCATTTCTTCTTAATAACCATTATGCAGAATGATGTTTAGGGATATGATGATGATGATGAAATTGCCTGATTGCACTTTCCCTCTTCATCATTTCTCCAAAATGATGCATTATGCTGCAATCCATTTGTTGGAACCATTTCTATCCTTCTTCAATTGTTTGTATTTGACTTTCTTCGTTAATTATCACCCCACTCCCCTGATATACTGCTGCTCTATTGTTAACAAACATATCAGTGCCACTTGATTGGTAAAATGTTGTGTATTGTATTAAAAAGGGCTATAGGTGTTTATTCGAGTAGAGCCGAAAAAGACAATGAGAAGACATCGACGGGTAACGCTTTCCTTCCTTCTTCTAATGAATCTGTTCAGACGGACCGCACAGATACAACTGTCTACTGGGATTCAGTCAAGAAGGGATTTTTTTGCCCTCCTGACACCCTTATAGTGAATTTTGCAGATTAACTTTTTAAATTTTTGATTTTAGCTTGATTCCACACACCGTATTTTTGGTACAAGTCTGGAATTTTCAGCATGTGACATCAGTAGCCCAAATTTTGAAAGCCGACTATAAATATCTAGTGTGCGTCGGCAGGGGATCGAACCCCGAACCATATGCATGGTCGACGAGAGTCCTAACCGCTGTGCCACCAACGCACCTTGTTGGTCAGTTGGGGTGGGGTGGAGTTGTGAATGACCACACTTAGTTCTTGTACGGGTGTCTCCGAGAAACCATACACATCCATGGCTCTAGATGACAGAGTTCTCGTTATTGATACCTGTTTTCCTATTTGGCAGAGGGTCTTGACGTTGAATACTCCTATGTGAATTTGGCGACGTGGTTTTAAGAGGCTGTCGTGGGTGTTTCTTTGGCTCTCATCGTTATTTGTGGTTACAGAATGAAATGAAGATGACTCACTAGCCTACAGAATACTAATGACAGTAGTAGGGGAGTAAGTTGATGAAGGTGACGTGAATAAAGGAGAATGATGCTCAGGAAGGCTTCGTGTGCTCTTGGAAGTGTGTGGGTGGTTGTTACTTCCCGGCTGCCCACACCGTGGGAGTTGATTGATTCTTCGGATACCTGAAACAGAAAGAGATTTAGTGTTGTGTGACCGCAGAGCCCAAGAGACAGCTGCTTGAGGTCGACCAGTCACACACGGCCTGTATGAACTGGTTTCTTGGATTGGTTCCGTATTAGTATATTTACCGCCTGTTACAGACCACCGTAGAGTAAGTCTGGATGTACAATTTCTGGGGTTGACCTCTTCCAACACCCTCCAACCTCTCCGGAGTGGAGAGACAGCATAGCTGGCTGGCATGTTGGTCATCTGAGGGAAACACCGTTCTACTAATGTTACATCTCTGTTCCACAGGAGTACAACTTCGTCCACAGACACCCAGCATAGTGTAAAAAAAATTCTTACACTATGCCGGTGACTGCTTCTTGGCATGGTTGGACCTGCAGGAGCATTAGTTCCAGCCAGAATAGCTTGTTGGGTTATTGCGATATGCAATCCCGACCACCACGTCAAGGTAGCAGCTAATCCGTCTGGCGAGTATCGCCAGATATGCGGATCTAATTGAAAAGTAAATATTTCTTCACTCAATCCCCTTTGCCTTCTAAATGTATAAATAGGGATCTTTTTCTATACTTGATATCAACATTTGCATATATTTTTTTTACATATAGTTAGTTAGTTAGTCTAATTGTTTATGTGTTGTTCCTGTTGTCATGACACTGTGAACAGTATGTTGTCATAGCTACTTACACGCACACACACACGATAGATAGATAGAGTGCTGTTTATTTGGGTTTCATTGCTGTAACTTATTAGTTTCATACCTTACATTTTTCTCAGGACATAAAATGCATGCCAAATTAGGTGGTATCGTAGATGTCCGAGCATAGAGTCTCTTATCATTCCTTCTAGTTAGTTATATCAGATGAGATACAAGGGGAGAGTTGTGTATAAAGGGTGTGTTCTGAGATTCTCACAAGGAGGTATTCGCAAACTTCTTGCATGAATTCAAGGGTCTGTATTAACGAATTGATTTACCGACAGCTCAATCGTCCCCCACCGACAACTTTTAGTGTCCTACATAATGTACAAAAGTAGTCTTTCTTAAGTAGTCCAGGAAAGATTAAGTTGTGGGGGAGCAATAAAGGAGAATAAGCAGAATATATATATATATATATATATATATGAATTAACAAAATGTAAAACTAGAAGTACATTGGTGGATAGTGATAGTGATTAGCAGTGGAATCCATCCAGGACAACGCGCGTTTCGTCCTATTTTGGACTCGTCAGCTACATGGAGGATGTACCTGCATTCCCCAGTGAGTGGTCATGTTCCCACTAAGGGTCGAACTCTGAACCCATAGTTTTAAAGCGTCACCTGCTAGACCACTTGGGTCAACTCTTGTGCAACAGGTATCGGTAATTATTGAATTCACTTTGAACTTTTCCTTTGATTGATTGGACCGGAATGCTTAGCCTTAGGTGGTCTAGTGGATAACGCTTTGTCGTTTGAAACAATAGTCACGGAGTTCGAGCCTCGGTGGTAGGAACATCATCACTCAGTGTAGAATTGTCTTGCCACTTGACATTGAACTGTGGTTATTATCACTGGATATAGTTTCTTAAGGAAACCATTTATATACGATTGTACAGCTTGATAATAAATTCGTTGAGCAGCGTCTCTTCGCTGATTCACTTGTTTTGATTTTCCTCGATGTCCCAGTAGGAATTTTCCATGAAATAACAATACAACTGGTTATCACTCCAGTACGCTTTTTGTGTTTGGAATATACAGTCAAAGGCAGCAGATGTATAATCTAGGAAGGCACGTCAAACATATTTAGCATCTTTATGTAAACTGGAGATGTAATCCTCATTTTTTTAATGCATTGACACGCTTTGAAGCAATAGTTCACTCGTTACCATTGTGCAGAAAATTTATTTCGATAAAATCTCACATTATTATGCAGTTATATTCGCTGATGAGCACGTTTCGAAAACAATTTATAGATGCTCATAGTCATATCAGGGTACTCACACAACTTCCCTACTTCGTTTATATAATTCCATTATTTTTCGTCAATTGACTTGATTGGTAGTAGTATTTACCATATTTCCGGTATGAATGATCAGTCATTCCTATTGCACGTGTTGAATGAAGACTCGATGAACCAGGATTCAGTAATCAACCTCTTTCTCCACCTACTTATAATACTTCTTAGGATTTTAACCCTATCATACCCTATTGTGTGGTTGTGTGTTAATGCATGCAATGCAATGACTGAGCTTTTTACTTCTAAATTACTGCTCATCGTGGGATCAATCATTCTAACCATAGGTAAATTCTTATGTTCTGATAATTTCACTACTCTTGATGTACTAGTTTGACCAACGTAGTTCACCTCACTCATAGTCATTGTAAGGTATTCTGTAAATTATATTGTTTCGTCTAATTGGGTGAACCTACAGGGTCCTTCAGCCTACAGGGCTTGTCCTATCTGAGTGAGTTTGTAGGGGGTTTAAATGCCATCACATTAATTCCTGCTTTATGAAGAATCGCATATAGGGTTTCAGATGTCCCCTCCTTATAAAGTAAAACTGTAGATGCTTTATATTTTCTCTTAATTATGTTGTCATGATTACTTTCCCCATTACTTTTATTTTGTTTTTGGCCTTTTATAACCTTCCTAATGAATTTTATGGGATAGTTATTTAACACCAACTAGCTATTCTTCTGTGTGTTTTACTTCATCATTGAGGCTTGTTGATAGTACTATTTTTTGTTTTGATTATAGCTTGATTCCACACCGTAGTTTTGATACAAGTATGGAATTTTCAGCATGTGATATCGGTAACCCAAATTTTGCAGCCCGACCATTGATATCGGGTGTGCGTCGGCAGGGGATCGAACGCCGGACCACGTGGATGGTCGGCGAGAGTCCTAACCACTGTGCCACCGGCGCAGTTGGTATTAGTTATTGCTCGGTTTGTAAGACACACTTAACTAAGCCGCCTTCCCAGATAATGGATGAGACGAATTAAACTTTAAATATCTATTAGCAGAATTCGTTGACTTTATGAACTCTAGAGTGCAGTTTAGCTAACCGTAGTAGATTGATTGATCCCACGAAGTATTTTAGAAAACAAACACTCAGTGATTGCACTGTGTGCATTAACACACAATAGGATTGGAGAGAGTTACAATTCTATAAAGTAATATAAGTAGGTGGAGAGACAGATTGATTACTTACTGAACCCTTGTTCATCGACTGTACACGCTACACGTGCAATAGGAATGACTCATCACTCATACCGGAAATATGGAAGATACTGCTACCAGTCATCAAACCAAGAGATGAGAAATAATGGAATTATATAAACGAAGTTAGAAAGTTGTGTGAGTAGTGTCTTGATATGATAATGAGCAGTAATCAATTGTGCTCGAAACATATTCGTCATTGAATATTACTGCATAACACGCTGTGAGACTTTATCAAAACTAATTTTACGCACAGTGGAATTATACTTTACCACAGTTGACCAAGCGCTATTCTTATATACAAATCAATAGTTCACTCGCATATTTATGGTGTATATTGTCATTAGTAGTTCTGTCCAAATTTTAGACCAAAATTATTGATACATTGCCGATGCACATAATGCACTCAGAAATACACACTTGTGAAATTAACACACACACATACACACTACACACATAATTGTTACTTTGACTTGTGCTTTTATAATCAATTACTATGACATGATTTGAATCCTTTTCTAATCAATAATAATCGTAATAATAATATTACTTTGCATTATTTTATGATACTGGTAAGTAAAACAAAATCGATAGAAAGAGAGAGAACACTACACTATGTGATTGAATACAACAGATTCTCAATGGTAAGCTTTGTACCTTTAGAAATCATCAACTCACTGACTGTTTAAGGCTGTCTGCCTTAGTGATATCAGTATAAAACTTGGTCACTGTGTTGTAGAGAATAACTCCATTATACATGAGATTTTATTTTGATAAGGCACACAGTGTGGTTCAGTAATGTTAACTGATGACCACCTTTCGAGCACAAACTATTGCAACTCATAATCATATCAAGTCACTCACACAACTTGCTTGCTTCATTTATATGCATGAGTAAAATTGATGATTGGACATTTGAATAAAAATCAATATAGAAAACAGGAATAAAATGGACTCACACAAAAAACTTGGAGGATCTGGACTTCGCCGATGATATATGTCTGATTTCCCACAAACTGGAAGATATGCAAGCGAAAGGCAACGAGTTGGCAGAAGAAGCATCAAAGATAGGACTTCAGGTGAACATAGAGAAAACAGAGGTGATGAAGATTTCTGGGCAACACCAACAACAGCAACAACAACAACAGACAACAATCAGCATAAATGGAAGGAACCTGAAAGAAACAACCTCTTTTACCTACCGACTTGGGAAGCATCGTCTCAACTACAGACGGAACTGACGAGGATATCAAAGCAAGAATCGGAAAAGCAAGACAAGACTCTGAAGTCTGTGTGGATGTCAACAGTACTCAGCATGAAAAATAAGATCCGGATTTTCAACTCCAATTTGAAGTTAGTGCTACTCACTATACGGACCAGAGACTTGCACTGCGCGTCATAAAGAGCACATCAAACAAACTACAGACCTTCATTAACAGTTGTCTTCGCTCAATACTCCTCAATATCAAATGGCCGGCCAGAAAAGATCAGCAACAGAGATCTCTCGGAGCGAAACAACACAGCAGGAACCGATTGTGAAACAAATAAGCAGGAAGAAATGGTGGTGGATTGGCCATACTCTGAGGAAACCATCAAGTGACATCACTGGACAAACCATTGCTCGAGTGGAACCCGAAAGGGAAGCAGCGAGTTGGTCGTCAGTGGGAGGGTGACCTGGAGGAGATCATGTGAAGAGGAGATGAAAGCATGTGGGCAGACTTGGAGCCAAGTGAATACTCTAGCAGAGAACCGAACGCAATGGAGACGTGCGACTGCAGCCCTATGTTCCTCTAGGAACTAAAGGAAACAATAATGATTATCTAGTAGCTTTTCCGGATAACCATTTCCAATCAAAATCTATTTTATATTGGATATCTCGTTCTCCATATCGTCATTATCTGTTATAATGTTCCTAGGTCTGTTAACGAGATTTAAAGCTACTGAAACTTTCATTCCTATTGGATGATCTGATTGGAAATTCAAATACTTGTTGGAATGTGTCGGCTTTCTGTATATGGCAAACCTTAGTTTCTCGTCAGTTTGTCTTTTTACAAGACAATCAAGAAAGTTTAGAGTTCCGTCAGCCGATTCTATTTCATTAGTAAACTCAATATATTCTGAGATATAGTTAATTTCTGTTAGAAAGTTTTCTTTTTCAGCTTTCTTTATGATGATAAATGTGTCATCTACTAATCTGTACGATATTCTAGGATAACAACTAAAAACTTGTCAATGCTTTCTTTTCTAGAGCTTCCATATATAGGTTTGCTACAATTGGAGATGTTGGTGAACCCATTGCAACTCCATTTGTTTGACAGTATAGTTTGTCTTTAAAGGTGAACTATGTAGATTCCAAACAAAGTTTTAAGCATTTTATAACTTCACGTTAATATTGTTGAAGGCTTCTGCAAAGTTATCCTGCATTTATCCACCAGTTCCGAGGGGAACACAAGGGGCTCCAAGCCTTGCAGTTTCAATAGCGGTGTTGTCGCTGTTGCTTTAATGGAATCGGATTGCAAACTTCACGTCTAAGCTTCCCATTTTTGGCGGATAAACTAAACGAAGTTCTAGGAGTGCAACTGTCGGCTGGGGATGGAACTCTGGTAGTCACATGCGTGAATCACTGACGCATATTTGTTTATTCAAACACTTACTGGAAACCAATTTATGTTTGTTCTCTTAATATCATGTATTTTTCTTTGTTATCATTTTAGATGATCAAACAAGAGTAGTTCTCCGAAACACAAATAATCAGAATCCAATAAGTTTTTCAGAGGTAAATATTCCATTTTTTCCCCTCTTATTTCTCAATGATCATGCTATATAATAATTAACTACTCCATGAATTACATAGGATCACACTGTTGACGTGTCTCGAAGTGGGACCCAACAGATTTGTACTTGAATTAGAACTAGTGCACCACATAAAGAGTCTGCCAAAATCCAAAAACAGGTTAGATGTGAGGACAGATACTCGCATTTTATCGTGAATTAGCAGAAGTTAGAATTCAGGCACTGGCCATTGGATCGAGTCCCAGTGGTTGACTAATGGTCTATAAGCTCGCCTTGTAACTTGGTAGGTCCTGGATTCGAACCCTGGCGGTGGATGTGTAAATTCTAATGCTTAACGCCATTTTCTTTCAATATCATCTTCAGTGTGCATGTACAGTCCACAGCAGCTCGTCAGCTAGGTGAATGCATCCAGCATCAAGCTGGATTCCACTGCTAGTCACTATCTCTACCAATTGACTTCAAGTTACACGACCAGATATATCGTCGAAGCATCTACACAAGGCGCTGACATGTCAACCTGAGACCGAGCACTTCGATCCAGTGACTCGACGGAAAAATCTAAAATAGAATTAAATCGTGAGCAACAATGTAGTTGAGAGTGTCCATTTGGAAAGTGTTGAGAAGGTGAGAGAGAGAAAAACCTTAGTGAGATTAGAAGAAAACAAGTACGAAGGAGTTTAAGTTCAGGGTTATATTGACCAACCTCTAGTGCATCTACATCATAAATATATATCCGAATATAACACCCTTTGAAACATTCGACCTCACCTTTTAGATGCTTTTAAAAGAAGACTCCAGTGGAGTTGCATGCCTCGAGTTCATATTGTCTTCCTAATAAACATGACGGATAATGTGCAGAGATGCGTTTAGAAAGTGCGCGCTTTATGCGGTCAATATAACTAACCTCACAGGAGGAGCAAGTGAATTTTAAACATACACTGGAATCCAGCCATTAGGACCCTGTCCACTGGTCTATAAAATTCCAACTTCTACCAGTTAGGGATATTTTCATTGGATACCAGCAACTGGTGTGATGTGTCTAGTCCTTTCTTTCGTGCAGACTGAATTCTCACATCAGTCAGGTTTGCGATGTGGCCACCATGCTAGCTAGGTAGCTCGCCATCACGGTGCACATTGATTCGATGGTTGGAGGCAATCGGCCACAGGAAGCCTTGTCGGGACCTAGGTTTCGTGCTAGTTAGCACTCACCAGTCAGCAAGGCATATCTGCAACCTTGAAGTATATATAAGGATAGATATATGTAAAGCAACCGTCAGCCAATATCATCGGCGATTAACTATCCTCTTATCTGACTTGATGGACCCTGCTGGTTACCACTTTTCACTCGATCTCCAAGTAACTTCCTGCTTATACAGCCAGTCGCTAGCGAGTATCAGATTTAGATGTGATGGAGAAGATTTGTAGCTTAGGTGGATGATTTTGATGTGGTTGTGTTCTCTGAGCTGGCTGGACGATTTATTTGCGAAGCTTTCATCACTGCCCTACTAGGCAACATCTTCAGCGCATACTTCAATTTCAATTGAAATGAGCTTTTAGATTTCTCCACGAGTTTATTAGTCATCTCTCCTAGTGGGTGACCTTGAACGTGACTCTGGTTGTTTGTGTGTGTTTATTATTATTACTTTTATTTGTATTCAACATTCTTAAACACCAATTTCTAAGGTACCATATAGGTTCTTCTTTTAGGCTTATGCTTTACTTTCATGAATCTTCTAAGTTATCCATTTTGAATGTGAACTTCTTTGAGTCCCTCCAGTTCACCACCGATTGTATCACTTGTGGAAATCTTTTTTTCATTCTTGAAGATAAAGTAAGTTAAACCAAAACAGTTATCCTTTCTCTTCAAATATATATATATATATACATATATATATATATCCCAGACCTAATTATTATTTTTACGAGTTGATCACGGATTGATATCAGTTAGAGAACCATTGAAAACCACCAGGGAGTACTGGACAACTGTTTCGTCATCCTAGTTTTGGGATCATCGGCACTAGCATCCACATCGTGGGGTTCGAACCCAGGACCTTCCGGTTATTAGGCAAGCTCGTTGACGGCCATTCAGCCACTGGGACCCGATTCACTGGCCAGCCAATGAATTCTAACTTCTGCCAATTCGTGATTTAGCGCGACCACCAACCAGTGGGTGCGTACTGCCGAAAATTACTAAACTAGGATAAAATAGCTGTCCAGTATTCCCTGGTTTTCAATGGTTCTCTAATTAATATCGATCCGTGATCAACTCGTAAAAACAAAAGTAATCCTTATAAACCAACTCTTGAGAATTAATCTAATGCTCGCTAGTGAGTGACTAGCTGCAGGAGGGAGTTTCCAGGAGTGAGTTCTAGTGAGTAGTCGTGACCGGTGGGTTTCATCCATCCAACCAATGACATTGGTTGGTTCCAGTCGCTCTAAAATCACGAATTGGGTGGAAGTTAGAATTCATGAACTGGCCATTGAATTGGGTCCCAGTGGCTGAATGAATGGTAGTCAACGAGCTGTCTTTGTAACCGAACCCCACCATGTGGGTGCGTACTGGCGATGAGTCTCAAACTAGGCTGACGAAACAGCTGACTGTGGCTGGTTTTCCAATGGTTCTCTAACTGAGGTATCAATCCGTGATCAAGTCATCAAAACAAAACTAATCCTTACAAACCAACTATAGAAAATTTATTATTATTAGTATTATTATTGTAATTTTCATTATTTTTTTTATTTCAGTTATCTACAAATTTAAATGTTGGTTATATTAATGCTAATTTTATAAGAACTATAGAACCGCCTATCTCATCAAATGACACTATCCTTCGTGCAAACAATCAATGTGAATTTATTGCAACACAAGGTCCAATTAAATCGACAATTAGCGATTTCTGGTATATGATATATACATTTAAATGTCCAATTATTGTTATGTTAACAAAGTAGGTAAACAACAACAATAAAAAACAAACAATTGAAATTTGTTTTAATCATTCGTATTTTTTTGTGTGCGCACTATTTAAAACTTTTTATAATGAGGTTGAGGATAAAAAGTGTTTTCTCACCTGTTTAAAAACGAAATGTCGATAAACCACCGTTGACAGAGACAGAAGGTAACATCTGAAATGAATACAGCATTCCAGTCGCATAAGACTGCCTAGGGATATTCAAATCGTCGTAAAATCGACTGCATCTGTTGTATCCAGAGGTGGAAACATAAGGGAGGTAAATTTGCTTTGACGAAAACACCTATACTCTGACTAACTGACTGACTGGTTTCAGCGTAGAACTTTGAACAGACGGGCAGCAGTTCGAGTTGCCACTCTCCCTTCATGTAGCACACAAAGCAAGAGAAGAGAGCAAAGGGAGAGAGATAATAAACATAAGTGTGAGTGAGGGAAAAAGAATAGTAATATGGAAATACAATAGGGTTTTTTTTGGGGGGGGGTATGATAAATCACAAAGAATCAATGCACCTTCGTCAGCCAGGCATTGGGAACTATTTTGAGCCATACCGGCAATTGTCTCCAGCCTTCATTAGTTTTTACCATCCCGACGACCCCAACCAGGAAGCCAATCTACACCTCCCTACGTGGCTGGTTGACTGCCTGGCTTAAACTAACTGTTGTGGATTTGATTGACTAATGAAGAAATGTTTTGGTCTGACCACCACCACTAGCTAGCTAACTCTTTTCCAACCTGATCCATCCAGTGTCAGTCATCTAACATTGCCCATTTTCGAGGAAGGTGATGGACGGCTACAAAAACATGTATGTGTAGCACATGTCCTAAACATCTTAATCGATGCAGCTGCTTTGCAACCACCTCATCGATTGATTTCCCTTCCTAACCTAGCACTCAACCAACGCCTAAGCTCAATATTACTGACCCTGTTGCACGGGAGATAGAACACAGACACACCTATGATCAGAAATAGCCAGCTAGCCTTTTCATATCTTCCGCTTTTTAAAAGCCATGTCTCACAACCATCAGGAAGGTAAGAGTGAACTGCTGGTGTACAGTATACACCCCCCTTTGATCGACAGCCAGCAGGTTATGACGTATACGCCAGAGATGGTGTATACTACTTACTATACGCACCCTATGCGCTCACCCATGCAGATAAAACCTTCATCACAGTTGTACCTTAGCTGTATGCTGTTTGCTCTTAAGACCGTGATGATAATGCACAGTAGTTTATACTACTGACTGGCTGATATGAATGAATAGCTGGAAATCGAAACACCATACAGTCCTTCCACTCCTATAGCGTAGAAGTCATCATTCGATGTACTCTAAGGAAACCATCAAGTGACACTGAGTGACAGGCATTCGTTCGCTCGGAACCCTAATAGGAAACGACGAGTTGGGTGTGAGTATGATAGTGACACGGAAGAGGTCATGTGAAGACGAAGACAGAGCTTGTATATAATCGTAGGACCAGGTAAAGAGGACTGAAGAGAACCTGATGTGAAAGGGAGATGTGCTTTCGAAGCCGTATGTTCCAGCTGGAACCTAAGGAATAATAATAACAGTTTTCTATATTTTGGTTGGTAAGGGTTAGTTTTGTATTTTACGAGTTGACCACGGATTGATATCAATTAGAGAACCATTGTAAACCTGCATTGGAGTACTGGACAGCTGTTTCATCCTAGCCTTGTAACCAGAAGGTCTTGGGTTCGAACCCTCTGGCGCGATGGGTGCGCACTGCCGATGATTCCCAAACTAGGATGACGAAACAGCTGTCCAGTACTCCCTGTTGGTTTCAATGATTCTCTTAGTAATACCAATCCGTGATCAAATCGTAAATAACTTCTTTAAAATTCCTTTATGTTCCCATCGGAACATAGAGCTTCAAGCTAGAGGCTTGAAGTTTCGGTAGCGGTGGTGTTTTATTTTTACGGGAAAGGGTTGCTAGCCTCATGCTCGACCTCCCCTCTCTACCAGTCTTATTACTTACTTAGAGAGATGCAAAGGAGTGCATCGGTCGGCATAGTGGTTAGGACGCTCGCCGACCATGCACATAGTCCGGGGTTCGATCCCCAGCCGACGCACCCCTTTACGTCGCTAAGCCAGAAATAACGCTGGTGAAGAGGAAAGGTTGGGCATGAGGCTAGCAACCCCATCCTGTAAAAATAAACACTGCTACAGAAACTTCAAGCCACTAGCTTGCAGCCCTATGTTCCACTAGGGAACGTGAAGGAAACAAAAAAAGTATATTAAATGGCGTATACACAGGAGTATTGTTTAATTTATTTGATTTTGATCTCTTGGTCTTTTTCAAATTTTAGGCTTCAGTGCAACAATCAAACTATCTGTCATTTATATTGGCCAGAGAAATTGAATACTGTGAAACATTATAAATCTGCAAACTATCAAATGGCAGTCAGTCTACTTGAAGTCAACCAATCCGATTGTTTTACTAAAAGAATTTTCAAGGTTTCATTGGTAAGTTTGTAGGTCACACTAGTCCTACCTAACAAGGATGCCCCAAATTATGGCGGTGTAGTTCGTTGCTATGTTCACATAATAATAATAATAATTATTTTTATTATTGTTTCCTTTAATTCCTAGAGGAACATAGGGCTTCAGCCGTGCGTCTCCATTGCGTTCGGTTCTCTGCTAGAGTCTTCACCTGGCTCCACGTCTGACCACATGCTTTCATCTCCTCTTCACATGACCTCCTCCAAGTCACCCCACCCTCGCACTGACGACCAACTCACCGCTTCCCTTTCGGGTTCCACTCGAGCAATGGCTTGTCTAGTGATGTCACTTGATGGCTTGTTTCCTCAGAGTATGGCCAATCCATCTCCATTTCTTCCTGCCTATTTGTTTCACAATCGGTTCCTGCTGTGTTGGTTCGCTCACAGAGATCTCTGTTGCTGATCTTTTCTGGCCGGCCATCTGATATTGAGAAGTATTGAGCGAAGACAACTGTTAATGAAGGTCTGTAGTTTGTTTGAGCTGCTCTTTGTGACACGCCAAGTCTCCGATCCGTATAGTAGCACTGACTTCACATTGGAGTTGAAAATCCGGATCTTATATTCATTTCCCTGCTGAGTGCTGTTGACCTCCACACAGACTTGAGAGTGGTGAAAGCTTGTCTTGCCTTTCCAATTCTCGCTTTGATATCCTCGTCAGTTCCGTCTGCCTGTAGTTGAAACGATGCTTCCCAAGTCGGTAGGTAAAAGAGGTTGTTTCTTTCAGGTCCCTTCCATTTATGCTGATCGTTGTCTGTTGTTGTTGTTGGCCAGGAATCTTCATCACCTCTGTTTTCCCTATGTTCACCTGAAGTCTTATCTTTGATGCTTCTTTGGCCAACTTGTTGCTTTTCGCTTGCATATCTTCCAGTTTGTGGGAAATCAGACATATATCACATCGGCGAAGTCCAGATCCTCCAAGTATTTTGTGTGAATCCATTTTATGCCTGTTTCCTCATTGCCCGCTGTTTGTTGCATTATCCAATCTACTGCAATCAGGAAAATCATTGGCGATAGTAGGCAGCCTTGTCTTACTCCTGTCCTCACTTCGAAGGATTCCGTAAGTTTCCCGTTGTGGATTAGTTGACATGCAGCATTGTCGTACAGCTGTTGGATGAGATGTATAATTGTCGGTGGCACCCTTTGGTAGTAGCGAAGTAGTTTCCAAACCACCTCTCGATCGACGCTGTCGAAGGCCTTTTCAATAATAATAATAAGTGACTAGGCTGCGCATTTCTTCCTACAAGGATTTAAGCGCGTTAGTGGTTCACTGATAGGACAGGCCAAGTTAAACTTTAAGCACCACTAACTAACTGCCAATCAGCGAATGACCTTGTGTGGTCCAATTGGTTTCATCCACGTTAGTTGAAGGTTCTATTCCGTTTGATTCGAGTCAAATGTCAAGGAAGGTAAGCTGATGATTCTAATATATTTCATAGGTACATTTCTGAACAGGTCCCTTTTGTCCTTATATATATATTTGTAGTTACTGGGTTTTAAAACAGCCTGTGACAGGTGTAGCTGCTGAAACAGAGAAAATAATCCCCGTATCAACAGTTCAGTGGTATCAGCACTGCAGAGATATCGTGTCATGGAAAATGAAGAGGCTTACTTCGTTATTGGGAGGAGAAGGAGGAGGTGTCGTCGTACATGTGGATGAGTGGAAAGGTTATAACTCCTTGTCATCCCTTGGATATATATTCACCACTGCAGAGTTAACCATTCTAGTGACTTTGTGAATCCTATTTCAGAGACCCATACCGATTCTATCTAAGGCTTTTGGGAAGGTTAAAACAAAAAACAGGATTATAGCCATTAATGGATCTCGAAAGGATGTCATTTATAGTCATTTAGATGAGTATATGTATAGAATGTGGTGTACCTTCTCAATTGGTACTCTTATGCTAAACTGGGAGATCTTTTTATCACATGTGAGAGAATGGTATCCTGTGTAACAGATTTATACAGTTTTTATGCATTTTTGCATAAATATATGTTTTCCATAAAGAAAATCGCCTCTTTCATGTGATTGGTCCGCTCAAGGTCACTCGCTGATTGGTAGTTAGTGGTGATTAAAGTTTAACTTTTTCGTAAAATGCTCGCCAAACACACTCTGTGTGGTGTGGTCCGAGTTCGATTGCTGTCTGACGGACGCACTCCTAGACCTCACTGAACCCGTAATAAGATCCAAGTGTGAAGAGGGAAGTTTGAGAGTGACGCTAGCAACCAGCACTAGTGAAACTCCAGGCTTCAAGCCTGAATCCCGTATATTTTTACTCAGAACGAAAAAGGAATTAAACGGAGAAAAACAAGGATTCAAATAGATTTATAGTGGTAACTAAGGAATCAGCAGATGTGTACACTACTTGAAGTTTCTTGCACTTCAGGTAAACACATCGATAGAGTGTGAGAACACACAAAAATTCAGTAATTCTACAGTTGACAAAATTGAGTACAAAAGTAATTGAATGATTCGTGGTTAATGAAGAGACGTTCACTGTCTTGAAGATGATTCAGAGTGGAAATATATCTTTTTCATCTTGAATGACTTGCCATGTATATAATGTCTCCAACTATTGATTCTTCGTACTGGAGTCTCCATGTTAGATTAAATTTTTTTTGATTACAGCTTGAAACCACACAGTGCTTTTTGGTACAAGTATGGAATTTTCAGCATATGATATCGATAGCCCAAATTTTGTAGGCCGACCATAGATATCAAGTGTGCGTCGCGGTAGGGGATCGAACGCCGGACCATGTGCATGGTCGGCGAGAGTCCTAACCGTTGTGCTGCCGACGCACATCTACATCTATCTGTTGTGCTCTAACGAACAAAAAACCTGCAATGTTTTCAATAATCATATCGTATATAGTCAAGAAGTATGACTAGGAAAATTGCTGAGCATTTCTCATAATCTTTAATGGTTAGCTGAAAACAGTGTGGCTATACCGATGCACTGTGCGTATCAGCTAGATGTGTTTGCAATTCGCAGTGAGTGATGGTGGCGCCACTGAGACTGCAACCCCCAGCACTTGTCGTTTCGAAAGACAAAACGTTATTCACTGATAATATTGTGTTAATCCTCAGATATACCCCCCCCCCCGACAGAACTCCAAGTGAACATAGACAAAATGGAGGTGATGTGAACATAACTAACCAACCAGCATCAGCAACAATAACAACCAGCACCAATCACCATCAACGAGGGAGATTTGACAGAGGTTACACTTCTTTTACTTACCTAAGAAGCATCGTTCCAAATACAGACGGAACGTGTGAATATGACAAAGCCATTCAGAATCGGAAAGGAAAGACACGCCTTCAGCAATCTGAAACCAGCTTGGAAATCTTCTGCATTCCGCCTCAGCATAAACAAAAAGATTCGAATTTTCAACACCAATGTTAAGTTATTCAGTTCTTCTACATGGGTCAGAAGCTTGCATTCCGCGTCACGAAAAGCATTTCCAAAAAGTTACAGACATTTATCTCAACAGCTGTGTGCATCGGTGGCAGAGCTGTAGGATGCTCCCTCACTCTCCTTACCTTACCTTACCTCGCTAAGCCAGCAACAAGACTGGTAAAAAGCAAAGGTTGGGTATGAGGTTAGCAACCCCATCTCGTAAAAAACCAACACCACTGCTGCAGAAACTTCAAGAAACTTTAGGAGGGAACCAACCAAGAACCAATGGCTTAACAAATATTCAGAAGAAAATGGAGGTGGACTGGACATACTCCATTGAGAAGGTCATCGAATGACATCGTGCTCAGTGCAGCCCATCACTCGAGTGGGATCCCAATAGAAAGTGATGAGTTGTTCGTCGGTGCGAGGGTGACATGGAAGAGATCGCGTGAGTTGGAAGAGGATATGAAAGAGATTATGGGCAATCGTGGACCCAAATGAAAAGGACAGCATCGAATAGAACAAAGTGGAGACGTGCTGTCGAAGTCCTATATTCCACAAGGAACCCAAGGGGACAAATAATTCTAATAATAATAATAGTAATCCTTAGATATCGTTCGTACTAGGCGTTGACACATATTAGTGTGGCGTGTGCTAGTGATAAGGTTTGTCAGCAGTATATAAGGCGATCTTTGTTGGCATAAAAATCAATTAGCACAGAGATGAATTTGATGTCTGAGAAAGCAAATGAGACAGCGTTGTGGAGATACACGGGAGACGACGTGAAAGGAATACAAAATACACAATACGAAGGAAGGTCAGAAGTAGCAAGTACAACACGGAAATCTGTGGAAATGGTGCGCTGAAGATGAGGTGTACATAATTTGACTACTTATGTAACAACAGAAGACAAGGGCCAGGCAACAGATCGTTTATTTAGGAAATCAACACATATTTATATATTTTCATGTACATTATTATAGATTATTTATTGTAAGCCGAAAAACACAGTCTTCTGATTGGTGGTTGTTTCTCACTGAACCTTAGTTAATCTTTCATCTCTTTGTGGCTGTTTCTTGAATGTCAGTCAGATCATCTAAATGCTAACTGTATCCGCCTACGCAAAGTCTGCTGTAGTTGTTGGTTGTTGAATCAGTCTTTGTTCTTATTTTTCTCACTACCAAAACTGGGGGGGGGGCGTAACCATTGACGTAAATTACTGTCTACCAATGTTGGCTAACAGCCAGCTCTCACCACACTTAGAGGTACCAAATTGCAAGTAAACATTCTTTTACCAAGTGACTCCCACTCCCAATTCTACTGTTTCGCTAACACAGACCGAACATTTTGACCTAACATAATCAATGATTCAAGGAAGTACAAGGAAGCAGGTACAAAATTCCCTTAAATAATTTGCTCGGTTTTCTTGACACGCTAATACACAGATAGTCTTGGGGATGAGGTTGTGACTGAAACCCTATCAACTAGCACCTCAACATGTATTCTGTTGATTATATCAATAACATGATATAATGCATAGCTGTGCCTACTGTAACAAAGGAATACCCGCCAACTATGAATATGGTACTAGGTTCGAGCCCCGGCTGATGCACTGCTAGACTTCACTTAACCGGTGAGTATAATAGTCAGAGGGAGATAAAGTCGGTCGTATGATCAGTACCCCCAGCCAAATAAGAAAGAATAATATCAGTGCTACTGAGGCTATACAATTGGAGCTTGAAGCCTGCTGTGTTCCACTTACAACGCAAAGGAATAAAGTCATGGTAATAGTAATAATGATGTTTTCAAGAATCCCTACAAACTAATTCTTGAAAATTAATCTGATGCTCTCTAGTGACTGGCTAGCTGCAGGACGAAGTTGCCTGAAGTTCTAGTGAGAAGTCGGGACCGGTGGGGTCATCCAGTCGGCAGAGAGGATGGAGTTTCCGCCGATGACATTGGCCGCTGGTGGTCACGATAAAATCAGGAATTGGTAGAAGTTAGAATTCATGGGTAGTTGGTCATTGAATCGGGTCCCAGTGGCTAAATGGTTGTCAGCGAGCTTGCCTTGTAACCGGAAAATCTTGGGTCCGAACCCCACGATGTAGGTGGTTACTGCCGATGAGTCTCAAACTAGGCTGAGGAAACAGCTGACTGTCCAGTACTCCCTGTGGCTGGTTTTCAATGGTTCTCCAACTGATATCAATCTTAAGAAAAAGGCATAAACAGCGAAGAAAATTTTCCCTTTTCGACGATTCATTTTCATGAGCTGCTGTACAATATCGTAATTATATTGAACAAAGAAATCTTTAGACCAGTCAGATACTGGTAAACTTTGTCCTCGAAAAATGTATTACATAATGTAAGGTGTAAGAAGGGATGAGTAATTGGAAGTTAGAGAAGAGGCAGAAGTTGGCATGACGTAATAAGTGTGAGACAATGACTAATCAATAAGCTTGTGTAGAATGAACAGGAACTAGTGGAAAGGCGATAAAGTGTTTTTATATAAAATATGTATGAAAACTCGGCGTTATTAATAAACAGTAATACAGTGGTAATAAAATATGGATGATGGGAATAATAATGATAATAAAATTAAAATAACAATAATAATAACAGTAAACTTACATAATAAAAAAGAAAGAAGCAAAATTATAGTAAGAACTTTACTCTGGCCACGGTAGGGCGAGTGAATGTATGTATAGCTTTTGAATGCAGAGGTCCGGTTTCAGATCCCGAATAGCTAATGCTTCAGCTATGTACAGATGGCGTATGCGAAGTCTCTTTATACGATATTGTGGGACTCTGTGTAGCACTGTGAAGAATTCATGCAAGTGGGGTGGGTGCTTGATGTCCGGAGATGACAAGGTTTTCGAGGATATAGCTGCTGCTATTCTTCTTTTCTCCTCTGACTGGCTAACCAAGCTGGACAGTGTTCCAGAATACGTTTGTGGACTTGACGTTGCGTACGGCCGATATACTTTGCTCCACACGAGCAAGTAAATTGATAAATACACACTGAAGTGGCCAAAAGCGGTATCTTATCCTTAACGTTAGACTGGATTAACAACTGTCTGCTGGAGAATGTGATACATAAGGTGGTTGTTGGAAATGTCTTCTTCAGACATTTAGAAAGGCGGTTTCTGGGAATTTCGGCTGCGATGTGTCACCTTTGAATTCCAGGTTCATGAAGAGTTTTTTTAGGAACAGTTGCGATGTTTGACGACTTTTTGGCTTCTCTTTCATGTTTTTTGTCTATGAATCTTGGTGGATACCTGTGTTCTCTATTAGAGTTTCACGTAATAAATTTAATTCTTTCGCAATCATGTCTTTTGTAGCCGTGGAAGGGCTTATGGGGAATTGTCATCTGAACTGATAACAACCAGTGGTGTGCGTCAAGGATGTACGCTTTCCCCTTTTCTGTTTAACTTCATCGTAGATATGCTAATGGAAGTATCCTTAACTGAACTTAACGACTTAGGAATCGAATTGTTATCAGGGAATAGTCTTATGGACTTAGAATGTGCAGATGACATAGTCCTGTTAGGGGAGGATGCTGACAAAATGCAGAGTCTTCTGAACACCTTGAGCAGCAATCTTCGTATGTTTGGCATGCGATTTACCCCTGTAAAATGTAAGATGCTGATACAGGACTGGACTACGTCAACTCCTAGCTTAGTGATAGGGATTGAAGTGATAGAACATGTTGACCACTTCACCTATTTGGGAAGTTGTATCAGCACCAACGGATTGATTGGTGACGAAATCTCATCAAGGATCCAAAACGCTCGAGCTGCTTTCGCTAACTTACACCGTCTCTGGCGTAGGCGTGACATCCGGCTATCAACCAAGGGACGTGTGTACTGCTCAGCAGTTCGCTCCATCCTTCTCTATGGCTCTGAAACATGGCCAATACGAGTTGAAGACATGAAAAGGTTGACTGTTTTGATCATAGATGTCTACGATCTCTTTCTCACGTTAGGAGGTGACATAATAAGGTAAGTAATGTTGACGTTAGGCGTAGAGTGTTGGGCAAAGAGGGAAAATCATTCGACGAGGCTATAAAGTTACATACATTGATATGGCTAGGTGACGTGCTGCGCATGCCTAACCATCGCCTCCCTCGACGGATGGGCATTACTAGCTGATATAGGTGCAGGTTGGGAAAGAGTAGGTGGTGGCCAAACAAAAACATGGCCTCATCAATCCATGAAATCCTTGACAGTTAGACTGAGTCAGGTAGGGAGGGAGATGCAGACTTCCGGGTTGGGGCCCGCCCTCGGGACTCTAAGAATCAATGGCTGGAGACAATAGGTGACATGGCTCAAAATCGTTGTCAATGGCTTACGTAGATGTATTCAGTCTCTGTAATCTTTCATATTCCTTTCTACCATTACTCATTCTGTTTCACTCTTATACTTGTCAAAACTCTATTGATTCTCTTCACTCATTTTCTTGTCTACCTTTGTGTGGTATTTGGAACGTGGCAACTCGAAGTGCTGCACTTCGGTGCCAAGTTCTATGTTGAATCCAGACAGACAGAGACTTCCGAAGAGATATCAATCTGTGGTCTAACCTGGAATAATAATAATAATGATAATAATAATAATAGTAATAATAATAATAATGATTGTAATAAATAATCTGCTTGCTTTAATGCTTTCTTACTCATCAATATGGCCTTTCCTATCATCTTTTTGTCTGTTTGTTAGTCAAAGAATCCAGGTGAATCACACAATGTTATCCATATACATTTTACTAAATGGGAGAATTTCGGTGTACCAACAACTGAGAATATGTGGCAACTTGTCAAGGAATACGATAGTACTTATCAGTCAATTGTGAAAAGGTCTAGCGTTTCATCAATTGGTCCAACTGTTGTACATTGTAGGTAAGTTATGCCGAAATAATAATCATCTTTTTTTCTACGTTTTTGGAAAAGTCTTTTTTCTTTCGTTGTTGAGATGAAAATAAGACCTGAATGAGAATACGTGCAGATGACAGCTAAGATCTCTGACCACAGGTTATTTATGGTTAATTATTAATTATTTTCGTGGGTTCCGAGTGAAAAAATGAGGCTTTGACAGCATATTTGAACTTCATCCCGTGTCCTGCAGCATTTTTAGCTGGCTCTACGGTTTTTTTTCAGAAGGTCCCACTTCGTCCTCAGATGATTGATATGATTATGAACAATGATGAATTGTGTTATCCAGTAAATTATACTGTTTCACAGTGTGTTACATCTAATAAACAAACTAATATGTAACCGGACACCTTCTTGAAATAGGCTAGCTGACACAAAGATAGTTAACTGCTATGGATTGCTTACCTTACCTCTTACTACACAGGCAAAGATTTAACCAGGTTAAAAGTCTTTTCGAATAATAAACTTCAGTGCAAACATTCTTCTGATTGTATCGTGTTAAAGTTTTTGTTTCATATTCACTTTTTTCTTCTTTCTTTCTTTTGCACAGTGCTGGAGTTGGTCGAACGGGGACATTTATCAGCGTCTTAATTGTTCATCGACATCTTCGATCACCAGACTGTGAATGGATTACCCTGGCGAGTGTTGTATTAATGTTAAGACTTTGGCGTTGTTGTATGATTGAATTAAAGGTAAACTATGGTTTTTTGTTTTTGTTAAGGTATACCATTTGTGAAAAAAATTATATTTGTAATATCTCAGCGATATTGAAATGAGTAATTCCAACGTTTCGTTCGGCAATCTGGTCTCCGTTGTCTGGAACAAAATGCACATCCTAAATCCGTAGCTATCGAGTCACCTGACAACTCCAGTAGGTCGAATAAAGCAGCTCAATCTTCAGAAAGAAGACAAAGCAAATAAGTTCGACAGGGGGCTTAAACTAAACTCTAGTCCTAAACACCATAATTTTGAAAATACGTCTAATCATAAAATTCTAGATACTAGCAGTTTGAACGGACATGAAGGTTTGATGTTAGCTGATGCATAGGAAATCCTGATTAATAAATAAAAATGGATATGTGTCACTAATTAATAATACTTGGTCAAATTCCTGACTGTCTATATCTTCCTATGGAGACGTTAAGAAATGTTTTACAACTGTTTACACACACACACACATACACACTCTGTTTAAAGTGTTTAACAAAGGTAGACCAATATTTGTAAGTCCGAGGTCAAATTTTGATCACAGCTCATACAATTTTGTTTATTATACTTGTTAATACTTGTGTTTATGAATCATGATTGGACAAAGTTTTTAAAAACAAAAGATGTGCCTTTTATATATAAAACCTCTGTTATGTTAATTTTGATTAATTTCCCTGAGGAAGTTCGGACCAGATTGCCGAACGAAACGTTGGAATTACTCATTTCATTATCGCTGAGATATTACAAATATAATTTTTTACAAATGTCTACTTCTCACTCGGCGCCCAAATATTTTAGAACTATTCGGTCAAATATTGACGACAGTTCATTTGAATTATACTATTTGTGAATACTTGATCTATTCATTCCCCTTTAGCTGGCACCACAGGTTCTCATCTCCTCACGTCACGCAATCTCCTCCATTTCACCCTTGGTTCCTGCTTGGCGCACAATGTCATTCAACGGTCTCTTCACAGGGTGTTCAGTCCATCTCCATTCTCTTGGTTACTTTGTTCCTATAGTTTCTTGCCGCTAATTCTCTTCGGCCGGTCAGTCATTTGATCTTCAATATGGACCAAGAGAAGATAGCTGTTGATAAATGTCTGTAATTTGTTTAACATGCTTTTTGGTGGCACCTTGGCCAAGTTTCTGACCTGTATAGAAGAATTGACTGACTTAAAATTGGTGATGAACAGAATCCGAATCTTGTTCTTTATGTTGGCTGAATGCAGTGCAGAAGATTTCCAAACAGATTTTAGAGTGATGAAGGCGTATCTAGTCTTTCCGATTCTAGCCTTTTTTGACACTTTCATCCGTACTGTCGCCTTCGGTTGAAACGATGCTTCCTCTGTCAAATCCCTCTCGTGGATGGTAATTGGTGCTGGTTTTCGTTGCTGTTTTCTTCATCACCTCTGTCTTCTCTCTATGTTCACCTGCCTGCTTCTTCAGCCAGTTTGTTGGTTTTCGCCTACCTCTAAGTCTTCGAGTTTGTGTAACATTAGACACATATTGTCTGCGAAATCCAGTTCTTCTAGAGACTTATTATCAGTGGTCTAGCATATTGCTGTCTTCTCACTCCCTGTGCATAGTCTGACGCATAATCCAGTCCACCGCAATTGGTAATATCATTGTGGGTGATAGTTGGCAGGCAGACAGGTTTGTCTTACTCCTGTATTCACTTAGAATGCCATTGTAGATCGCCTGACACGTGCCACTATCATACAGCTGTTGAATGCGGTTTATAAAGATTTGGGGTGCTGCACTCTTTAGTGTTAAATTGGTTTCCAAATTATTTCTCAGTCAACGCTTTCGAAGGCATTTTCATAATGTCGATGAAATTCAAATGGAGGTTTGACTGCTATATTTGATGCTTTGTTCGATAATGATGGAAACAGGCGTAAAATAAACCCACACAAAAGACTTGGAGGATCTGGACTTCGCCGATGTGATATATGTCTGATTTCCCATAAACTGGAAGATATGAAAGTGAAGAGCAACAAGTTGGCTGAAGAAGCATCCAGAGAAGATAGAACTTCAGGTGAACACAGAAAAAACAGAAGTAGGTGATGAAGGTTCCTGGCCAACAACAACAACAGACAACAATTAGCATAAATGGGAGAAATCTGAAAGAAGCCAACCTCCTTCACCTACCCACCTACCTGGGAAGCATCGTTTCAACTACAGGCGGACGAAACTGATAAGGATATCAAAGCAGCGAGGATAGGGAAAGCAAGGCAAGCTTTCATTTCTCTAAAGTTTGTGTGGAGATCAACAGCACTACTCAGCATGAAAAATAAGATCCGGATTTTCAACTCCAATGTGAAGTCAGTGCTACTTACTATACGGATCAGAGATTTGGCGCCGCGCCGTGTCACGAAGGGCACATTGAATAAACTACAGGCTTTCAGCAACAGGGAGGGATCTCTGGAAGCGAACCAGTCCAGCAGGAACCAATTGTGCAGCAAATATGCAGGGAGAAATGGAGGTGGATTGGCCATACTGTGAGAGAACCATCAAGTGACATCACATGCCAGGCCATTGCTCAAATGGAAACCCGAATGGTTAGCGGCGAGTTGGTCGTCCGAGGGGGGGGGTGACATGGAGGAGGTGATGCGAAGAGCAGATGAAAGCATATGGGCAAACGTGGAGCCAAGTGAAAACGTTGGCAGAGAACCGAACGCAGTAAAGACGTGCGGCTGAAGTCCCATCTTCCTCTAGGAACTAAAGGAAACAATAATAATAATAATAATCGATAGTAATAATGCGTAGATTTGCTATTTGATGATCAGGATATGATTTACGTTCCCTAAATCCAGCTGGTTCCGGGTGGTTGGGGGGGGGTTGCAGAGCGGACGAAGTTCTGGATCGAACAGCGCTTCTTTATTTCTCACATTCCCAGTGTGACATGCAGCTTCAGTCTGTAAAGTTTCAGTAACCGTGCTGCTGTTTGTTACTGTTCTCTTTTACACGGTGAATGTGCTATCCTGTTCATCCCTCCTTCGCCAAGCTTATTCTATGGGCTAGTGAACTACGCGAGCCGAGCCGAGGTTTATGAGTTCCTCGGTCGCGGGAGTCGAACCTCTTGATATGTAGTCAGATGATATCTGCTTTTCTTTTTGGCTAATCTGATATAGTGTGTGTGTCCATTAATGATCGTTAGTCAGTAATGATTCACAATCTATCTTGTCTGTCTACCAATGAAATAACAAACAATGAATGACCTTTGTCACATGACATAGCAGCCAATCAGAATCCAGTTGGCCGTAAGAAAATCTACTCTATGTATCTTCTTATTGATTCATATATGTTAAAACAATTAGTTCCTTTGATAATTTTTAACTAAGGCATTTAGAAGACAAACTTCGCGAGATGATATCGTCATTTCGTAGTTTCTTTTTACAATCGCTTTACAACTAACATGGTTAACAATAATTAAATAAAATAAAGTGCATGCCAATTACTCAGTTATATAAAAAACAAAAGTACATACTACTAATGACCAATCATCACATTTAAATAGGTCAAGGAGTCAGTCAGTCCATGGTAGGCGAAGGTTGAAGTCTGTTCTTTATTATACACATAGTTTAGGCTGTATGTGATTACTCTAACAAAGTGCTTGCATCACCTTCAATAACCAACCTTGAATTAGAGTTATGTGAAATAATTGTGAAGCCGTTATTAATTGATATTGATTTTGTGACTTGAAATTATGAAGTGCTTTGCAATGAATGATACTGTCTTAATGATATGTCTTAATAACCATTTTGGAACATGTTATTTTCGACCACGACATTGGAATATTCTATTGGTTCTACCTATATAGGTATCGCCGCAACAACTGCAGGTGAACTTGTAGATACAATTTGAATTATAATCCACAGAATCACGTCCTTTAATCGTAGGTACAGGGATAGAAAATGCTCAGCATGTAAGGGAAAGAGATGCGGCGTAGAATGTGCGTTTGATGGCTGACCGAAGTCTTTCAGCTATCTGTCAACTGCATTATCTGGTCACCCTTGTATGGTAGGTTAATAAAGATAGCTTTCTTTAGTACAGAAGCTGTCTTTTCGAGATTTGGTCTTTCTTTACTGTGACAAGTGATAAAGTTTTCTGGATAACCATTAGCTAATAAAACTGAATGTATATGTCGAAACTCATCCATCGATGTGTCACTCGTGCATATTTTTCAGGCCCTTGAGAACAAACATTTCACTAGGGCATGTTTATACTGGATAGGAACAAAACTGATAAAATGAACATATTGTCGACTCCATGTCTGTTTACGAAATATAGATCGCTTAATCGTTCTATTGTCTCTCCTAGTCACAGAAATATCCAAGAGACTGAATTTGTTATTCGATTCAAATTTGGAAGTCACTCGGTTGTTTCGATGAATATGATTAAATAGGGTAATAAAGTTTTCAATAGATTTAATATTATCACCAATAATGAGAGTATCATCTACATAACGTTTGTGTAGCATAAATTTTCCTAGCATACCTTGTATTTGTTTCTCCAATTTCGACATGAATATGTCCGCTAACAGGGGCCCATCACAACACTATCGATTTGTTTGTATGTCTTTTCTTGGAAGGTGAATCTAATATTTTCTGTACATATTGAGATGATGCCTCTGATGCAGTTGACAGGAATAGGTAAGTTTATCCCGTTGTGTTTGTGATGTAATCGCAAAATAAAATCAACAGTTTCATGAAGAGGAACATTGGTGAATTAAGTAGTTTGTCAGGTTTGAGAATATATACTAACCATCTAGCTAGAGCATGGTAGGGCGAATTTTGCATATCAAGCATTGGTCTTAACGGTACCCCTGGTTTATACACTTTAGTTAGGCCATACCATCTTGGCGTATACGTGCCCGTTCGCCTGATTTCTTCATATAAACCGATCACAAAGCCAGCGTAGAAGAATCCTTCTCTATAATATACCGAGTGCCTAACAAATTGCCAAAATCATCATCGAAGCACCGCATGCTCCAAACAGCAGAGGCTATTGCAATTCGCCTCAAACAACCAGTGCTCTGTGTGCAAAAGAAACAAGTCCAGCCCCTACTACTGCCCTGGCCCTCAGTAGAAACTATAAACTCATGGATTTGTACCATTATCTTTCTTATTCTTCTGACATTCAGCTTATTTTATGTTGATGCTATTCAGCTATAATCTATCAATATTATTGATTTGATGTCATTTAAACATTAATGTCGTTCATAAGACTAATTCATTCATTCATTCATTATAATGTATATATAACTGTAGAGCCTGATGAAGAAGAGGTTATCGAAAAGAGTACTCTTTGTTCAGTATCCATTCTTTTGAAAATTAATATGGATTTCTAGTATATAAAAAAGGTCATTACTCTCCTATTTACTTGTTTGTTTCCCTCCCCTGTAGGATCAATACATATTCCTTCATGAATACTTTGCCCACATTTTAAATAAAGAGGAATCCCAATTGAAACACAATTGAGAAGTTGATCCCATGGTCTGGACAGGAGTCAAGCAGCAGCAGCAACAACACCAACAAAAGAAACCTATTCCACAGTGTATACACTACAATGTGAACATTTTGTGTCTACCGTGTAGTGTATTTTCGTAGAATATTTCATTCTAACATTGGCAATACTGTTGAATTCAACAATGTCTACTTTTACATAAACCTGGTATTTCATTTATATAAACCAGATGTAAATATCTACACACATATATATTCGTTTCACAGTTAACCTCAACAATGAAGAAGAATTTGGAAATATGGTAATTACAATACTTGAAGTTGTATTATATCACACGCACACACACACATGTCCACACACACAGACGCAGACAAAGTTTTCCTATTTCTTTATGACTTACGATTGTGATGTCATCATTCATCTAAGTATAATGGGAAAAAATATAGAGATCCAATACTTGGCATAATCACTTTTCATTATTGTTCCTTCATTATTATTATTATTATTCCCTTGGGTTCCTAGTGGATAATAGGGGTTCAACTGCAAGTCTCCACTTGCTTCTGTCTTCTGCTGTACTTTTCACCTGCATCCATGTTATTACATACTGTTTCAACTCTTCTTCACACGATCTCCTCCATGTCACCCTTGCACTGGCGACCAACTCGCCGCTTCCCTTTCGGGTTCCGCTCGAGCTATGGCCTGACGCGCGATGTCACCCAGCGGCCTCCTCAGCTCAGCCAGTGTCCAATCCATCTCCACTTTCTCCTGCATATTTATTGAGCGATTGGTTCTTGTTTTGTTTGTTCCCATAGTTTCTTGTTGGTTCTTGTTCTTTCCGGGGGCCATCTGATCTTCAGCAGTATAGAGCGAAGACAGTTGTTGATAAAGGTGTGCAACAGGCTGTTGGGAATATTCTTTGTGACACACTGGCCAAGTTTCTGATCCGTATAGAAGAAGTGACTGACGACGTTTTTATTGAAAATCCGAATTTTGTTGTTGATGCTGAGTTGAGTGACGAATATTTCCAGATTGGTTTCAGGTTGATGAATGTGTTTCTCGCCTTCCCGATTCTCGATTTAACATCCTCATCCGTTCCTCCTGTAGTTGAGACAATGCTCCCCAGATAAGTGAAAGAAGTAACCTCTTTCAAATCCCTCCCGTTGATGGTGATTGGCGCTGTATGCTGCTGCTGTTGTTGTTGTTGGTTATTTTCATAACCTCCGTCTTGTCTATGTTCACCTGGAGTCCTGTCTCCTCTGGCTGCTTCTTCGACCAGTTTGTTGGCTTTCGCTTGTAAGTCTTCGACTTTGTGTGACATCAAACATAAGTCATCTTCCGCGAAATCCATGTCTTTTAGGTTCTTCACGTCAGTCCAGAATATCCCTGTCTTCTCGTCTCCCACTGTCTGACGCATAATCCAGTCCACCACAATTAGGAATATCATTGGTGATAATAAGCACCCTTGTCTAACTCCTGTGTTTACTCCAAACGCCTCTCTGAGTTTTCCGTTGTGGATCACTTGACATGTGCCATTGTCGTACAGCTGTTGAATAAGGTTGATGAATATTTGGGGCACGCCATAGTACTCGAGTAGTTTCCATATTACTTCGCGGTCAACGCTGTCGAAGGCCTTCTCAAAGTCTATAAAGTTGAGGTAGAGGTTTGATTGCCATTCCATGCTTTGCTCTTTGATGATGATGCGTAGAGTTGCAATTTGGTCAGGCATGATTTGCCTTTCCTGAATCCAGCTTGTTCTGGTCGGAATTCTGCATCCAGTGCGTCCTATATTCTCTCCAGGATGATGCGACTCAGAATTTTACTTGTTCCTTAATTCATTTTATTGTTTGTAATTTATTAGGAATATCAGAAAAAGGTCAAAAGTAAAATAACAATTGATTCCACACAAGTATGGAATTTTCAGCATGTGATCTCGGTAGCCCAAATTTTGCAGACCGATCATTGATGATATCAGGTGTGCGTCGCAGTAGCACTCGCCACATCATGTTCGATTTGAAGCCGAAGATAAAGACTAGCGCTAAGATTATAGTAATAAAAGGTGACGCGCAGTTGTCAATATGATTGAATACACATAAACACATTGGGTGGGGGGGGGTGGGGGAATCAATTTAAAGAGTTAGGCGTGCTCATGCATCCTTGGAGAGTAAGTTCGGAACTTACTTAGATTTTAAGCAATATAGATTTAGGTATTGAAAGAGTGTACCTTACATTTTGTAACTTACAATCAATTCAGCAGTTGATTAGGTTGACATGTGATAAGCCTGAATGCGAGAAAGTATGAATAATATTAAACTGTGTTATATCATGACATTAAAATACTTTGTGTATGTGTGGCGTGTGTATACATGTATCTTATTTTTACTGAGCCCATGACCTTCTTATCGGAATTAACGATTAAGTTCCAAGTTTAATCACGGACTGATATCACTTAAAGACAATTGAAAACCATCAGAAAGTACTGGACAGCTGTTTCACCTTAGTGTGGGACTCTTCAGTAATATTCACCTACCACTCTACCACCGGGAATTGAACCCCCAGGTCCTATAGGTTGTGACACCAACCCATTGAACATTCAGCCGTTAATACGAATTCCAATTCTGGGTCTTCTAGCAAAATCCGATAGAAAAAAATGACGAGTCAGGTGTTAGTGTTGGTCCGAAAGTGATATGGAGGAGATAGTGTTAGGAGAATATAAACAGCTTATCCATAATGGTGGAGTCAACCAAAGAGAACTGTGGAGAATAGGTTGTAATGAAGATGTGCTAATGACGCTGTATATTACACTCAGAACCTGAAAGGAGCGGTAGTAACATAGTAAAATATGGAACCTTGCCGGGTAGTAGTTTTATAATTGTGTAAAATGTTGAGTTCACAGACGGTGTGTGTGGTGTGTGTGATCACCAGCATCACTTATCTACACCAACGATATGTACAACAGCTGACCAACCTCTCAACCCCATATACCCGGATTCATCTACCAATCATTCTACGAGCTACATTCTTATGGTATTAGGGGTTGACGATACTACCATCCAGTTGCCTCCAATTGAAGTGAAATTGGTTGGGCACTAATTTGAAGTTGTAATCCATTGGCTTTTGAATATTGAGTGGTTAAATCTAAATCAGGCATATCTTCAGTACACAGTGATCGATAAACCGCCTTCAACTCTGTAACCAGACGCCTGTTGTAAAACAGACAGTGTGCAAGATTGAAAAATGGTTGCATTGTTGCTTTTCTTATAGGAAGCAGTATACTGTATATAATGGGAAGTCCTCCCTCCACTGCTTCATCACTTACTCCTCAGGGGGCTGTTCTTTCTCCTTTTCTGTTTACTTGCCGATTATCTCTCCGACTGTTTCTATGCCAGCGATTACTTCTCAATATCAGATTGCTCCAAAATATTAAATAACTTTTTATTAGAATTCAGTCAGTGATCTCTAAGCTCAAATGTCCTTAAGCTAAATACCTCCAGATGTCAGATCGTTAATTTCACTTTCACACACTGAACTCGTTCGTCCCCGTGATTTTTGTAGCATAGATGGCAGTGAGAGTTGAGACTGAGTCGAATGTTAAATACCTTAGTCTATGTTTTTCCTGGCATTCCTCCCAATCATGTTAGCTTCTAGAAAGATAATCGTCTTATGTGATGAAGTGGAGACAGTCTGATGTCACTCAGTCTTTAATTATAAAGTTTGTTAATTCTTGACTATTCTTCTTTATTGCTCCTCGCTGCTTAATCTATCCTGGGCTACTTAAGGAAGATTACTTTGTTATACTACGTAGGGCACTAAAGGCTGTCACTTAGGAGAGTGAGGTGTCGCTAAACCAACTTGGAAATACTATTGTAGACATACACATGGACTGCTGCAAA
The DNA here is from genome assembly GCA_944472155.2 of Trichobilharzia szidati. Taxonomy (NCBI): domain Eukaryota; kingdom Metazoa; phylum Platyhelminthes; class Trematoda; order Strigeidida; family Schistosomatidae; genus Trichobilharzia; species Trichobilharzia szidati. Next base: position 24,380,675 of record OX235275.1, on the reverse strand, counting down.
AAATTAGCAAATATTATCTTGTCGGACCGTGAGCTCCCTCTTTATACACAACTCTTGTAACGACAGAAGACAAGGGCAACGCAACAGATCGTTCATTGAGAAAATCAACAGATATTTATAGATTTTTATGTACATTATTGTTAGCAGAGAAACAACGTCTTCTGATTGGTTGTTTTCTCGCTGAAGGTTATTCTGTCATCTCTTTGTGGCCGTTTCACAGAAGGTCAGGCCATATATCTATCTGCCAGTCGTATTTGTACACGTTAAGTCTTCTGTGATTGGTTGCTGAGTTCCTCAAGGTTAAGCTTTGTTATTTTTTTTCCTCATGACCCCGACTCGGGACGTAAACATTGACGTAAATTGTTGTCTACAAATTTTGGCTAGCAGACAGCTCTAACCACACTCTCTCCTTGCCGCATCTCTTAGGTTACAACTAGAAGCAACATCTATAGAACACTATATGCTTGAACGATTCAGTATAAAAACTGTACGATACGACGTAATTCGTATGATAAGGAAAGTGTTAGGCATGAAACTACGAAGTAAGTTACTGCCAAACAGTAAGTAAACGGCCGGTTTCCTGTTCTTTCTATCATTAGTATATATATGTGAGGGTTGCGATGGGCCCCCCATTGGGTCCCATTTTGGCTGATTTCTTTCTAAGTAAACTAGATAATGGACCTTCCAACAATCTTATTAAAAAAAATTATCTTTTTATTCCCGGTATATGAATGATACCTTTATTCTTTGTGATAATGATTCGGGTAGGAACACAATAATAACTCAATTCAATGAAGTACATTCTCCACAATCAAATTCACGTGCAAAGAGGAATCCCAAAGCAGGATTAATTGCCCTCCTAGATATCCTTCTCACAAGAAAACCAAATGGTAGTATAAACAGAAATTTGCTTGGGAAAAATACATGGACACGACAATATACACATTTCCATAGCTTTGTTCCTCTCCAGTACAAAAGAAATTTAATTACGACCCTCACTTACAGGTTCAGAGCTATATGTTCAGAAGATGAACTAAGGATTGTATATGACACCTTAATTGAAAATAGCTATCCAGAAAAGTTCATCAGGAAACACATGACCAAGAAAGTAGAAAAGGACTATTCTCTATCTGTAAATAAGAAGCCTTTATATATACGACTGCAATTCAAGGGTGACGCACCTAGTGAAATAATTACTAACAAATTAAGAAAATCTATTCAAAGAACTTTTAATGCGGGCGAACTACACGTCTTATTCTCTACACAACCGATTATGATTCCTCGATTGAAAGACGAAGTACCTAAACTAGACTAGCAGCTTCAAAACTGTATCTACCAATTCAACTGCGCTTGTGGTGGAGCGAGTTATATTTTGGTCATTGTTCTAGGAACTTGATTTTTCTTGCTCACTAGGGAACACCTACCAGTATGGCTAAGTAAAGGTGTAGTAAAAACGATCATCAACAGTTCGATATTAGACCACCTGGTCCAAACTGGCCACAAAGCCAGCTAGCATTAAAGAATCCTACTCCATCATCATCTACTGGGTACCAAATAAATTATCAAAAAAACATCCAGGCACCTCATACTCCAAACAGCAGAGGATATCACGATTCGCCTTAAACAACTAGTGCCATGTGTGCAGAAGAAATAAGTCCAACCAGCCACTACTGCTGCCCTGGCTTTGGAGTGGAGACTATAAAATCCTTGAATTTGTATCATTATTTTTCCTTATGTTTTTGATTATATTCAGTGTTATGTTGACGCTATCGAACTGTAATCCATTGATATTACTATTATTATTGATTCGATGTTATTTCAACAATATTAATATTGGTTACAGGATTTCATCATGAGCTGACATTGGTCAGAGAACCATTGGAAAACCTGGGAGTAGTGGACAGCTGTTTCGTCCTAGCCTGGGACTCTTCATCAGTACGCACCCACCGGGATTCGAAACCAGGACCTTCTGGTTACAAGGCGAGCTCGTATACCATTAGGCCACTGGAACCCGATCCAATGGCCCATGAATTCTAACTTCTTCCAATTCACGACATAGCGCAACCCCTAGCCAATATCTTCGGGGGCGAGTATTTCTCCTCACACCCGACCTGCTGCACCCTACAGGTCCCAGTGGCTTAATGGTATACGAGCTTGCCTTGTAACCAGAACGTCCTGGATTCGAACCCCGGTGGGTGCGTACTGCTAAAGAGTCCCAAACTAGGAAGAAACAGCTGTCCAGTACTCCCAGGTTTTCCAATGGTTCTCTAACCGATGTCAGCTGATGATGAAATCCTGTAACCAATCAACCAAACCCCTACAAACCAATACTTGAATATTAATACTGTTTGTCAATAACGCTAATTCATTCATTCACTATTACGTATACATATATATATATAACTGTAGAACCTAATAAAGAAGAGCAGGTTATCGAAAGTGTAAATACTCTTTGTTCAATAACTAATCTGTTCATAAGTTTCAAATGGACACTTTTAATCTGTTACAAAATCCACTTTACCATTTACATTTTTTCAACACAAAACTTTGCACCTAAGTGCAGCACATCGAAATCCCACACCACAATTCATGTATATAGCAGCACACAATGATAGAGAATGGATATATGGAAAATTATAAAAGGAGTGAAAGTAACTGCGGCATAAGAGAACAATTTCAATCTATATGTCACCAAAAGTATTACTAGCAAAATGTTACAGTTAATAAAAGAGAAGCTCGGTGTATCACTTTGGTTTACTCTGGCTCCAAAAAGTTGCAGCCCCTGTAGATTTTATGGGTCATCAAAAATACACAAATCAGAAGTTGCATTACGTCCAGTAGTGGATTTTACTAATTCTCCAACATACAAACTCTCTAAATACATTTATCGAATTCTTAGTCCATATGAAATGAAAGTGGAGCATGGAGTGAAGAATTCGTATGAATTTAAGAGGAAAATAAACTTGACTAATATTGAAGAAGATGAAATAATGGCAAGTTTCGATGTTTATTCATTATTCACGAATGTTCCCGTTAATGATTCTTTAAGTATTATTTATAATTTACTTTGTGCTGACGACGAACTCAGTGGTCGTTGTCCTTTAAATCCCGACGAAATTATGCAGTTATCAGAATTGTGTCTTCGATCCACGTTATTTACGTTTAGAGGAGTTCTTTATCGTCAAGCAGGAGGCATTGCTATGGGATCACCAGTATCGCCGCTACTCGCCAATCTGTTTATGCACTCATTAGAAACAAATGCAATTATGAGATGCCCTAGTCCCCCAAAGATGTGGTTAAGATACGTAGATGATACCTTCATCATAATCAAACGTAGTTTGTTAAATGAACTTTTTCACTTAATAAACAATATGTCAGAAACCATCAAGTTTTCCAAAGAGGTAGAATCCGATGAGAATGAGTTGGTGTTCCTGGACTGTTTACTAAAAAGAAAATTAGATGGAAAATTTAAAATAAACATTTTCAGAAAGTCGACAAATTCGGATAGATACCTACATTACTATTCAGGTCACCCATTTACCACCAAAGTAACTGTGGTCAAGAATCTGATCAACAGAGCTAAACGTCTAGTTACTGAGGTGGAAGATATTAGCAAGGAACTAAAATTGGTTCAGTCCACTCTTGAATCAAATAATTATCCTAAAACCTTCATAAAAAGATATTTAAAATGTGAAGATAAGGATGGATCAAAACCTGATGCTAAGAATTGGGTTAGTACAGCGGTGATTCCTTACCGCAAAGAAACATCCGACGAAATAAAGCGAATCCTTAACGACCATAACATAAGAGTGTATTTTCGTGCATCAAACACCTTACGCTCATTACTGGTGAAGGTTAAGGATAAAATAGAACAAGAAAACCAGCAGAATTGTGTATACCAGATCAATTGTGGGGATTGTAACGCCGTATATGTAGGAGAAACTTCCAGACAGGTAAATATAAGACTGAAATAGCATAAACAATGTCTAAAGGTGGTTGTTCTAAAGACCTCTGCAGACTTGAAGAAGCTAGAAAACAACTCAGCGATTGCACTGCATTCGATAGAAACGGGACACAAAATCGACTTTGATAAGACTAAGGTTTTACAGAAAGGTTTTGGTTCATATAAAGAAAGACTGACTGCAGAAGCCCTACATATATGGGTGAATCCCAACAGTTTGAACAGATGTGAAGGTGTGATCTTAGCTGATGCATGGCAAATCCTGACTAATAAATAAATTGGATATGTATCAACAACTAGTCACACTTGGTCAAATTCCCGATTGTCTACGTCTTCTTATGGAGAGAATAACAAATTTATAAAATTATATTATATTTGTAAAAAATCTCAATTATTTTGCAACTATCCGGTCAAATCTTGATCACAGTTCATATGAAGTATTGCTAGTCATTGAGATTCTTAATTTCTTGAAGACAGACCCCTCCTAGCCAGACAGTTTATTATATCTGGCTATCTACACACCTGTGGCTTAAATAAGCAGTCAAAAACTCTTGAATGGACTGATGATGAAGCGCCATGTTTTGCTCTGACCAACCATATCTATAACTCTTCTTTTTAACCTAATCCTATTATCAGCTAACATGGCTGGTAGACAAAGGCGATGGTTTCGCATACACAACACGTGCCCTCTAACCATCTCACAATCGGTTCACCGCCTTATCTATCCAACACACTACGCGTAACCTCGCTGTGACTCATTATATAAAATACCATTTAACTCAGGAGATAGAACGCAGAGGAGACCGTCGAATAACATCCCACGGTGCCCCAGTTAGGCCATTGCTTAAGGGTAATCCGAATGGGTAGCGACGACGACGAGTTGGGCGTATATCCGAGTATGAAATGGAGGCGGACGATGACGAGGGCAATCCGTGTGCAGTTGGCTAATGAAGACGACTGTAAAGAAATGCGGATTTCATGTTGGCGCCTCAAATGTTTCGCTCGGAACCCAAGAGACCAATAATAATAATGATAATCCCCCCTGCAACTGAGCTGAGATTCGATAAAAAACAGAACACGAGTTGTTGCTGTTGTTTTTAAAAAAAATCCTGTATTTTATAGATTATTTATATATTGGAAGAAAAAGAAGATGGGAAGGGAAAAGTAAACAACAAGAAATCAACAATGCAGCACAGCATAGCATACAGGTTTATTTTCCAAGTTATACACAAGCATACCTATGAAGAATGATTGTAAAGTTGAACGATAAATAATAATACTAATAATAATAAACAGTGATAATAGAACAAAAACAGGATCACGTTTATTTGTTGTTGTTGTTTTTTTCTTCTTTACCTATAACAACAACCATCCCCACACACACACACATTGATTGTTCTAACGAAGACTAACACTAAAGTCTACAGGTCTTCTTGACTGTACACTACCTGATGAACTGATATTGAATAGAGCTTTACGCACAACATCTGCATCAACTTCCATTGGAACACTTGATCCTGTGGCTGTTGCTCCTGCGACTGCTGCTGCTGCTGACGACGATGATGATCGGTTGACTGAATTTCGTATAACTTGTTTCGCTTGACTTTCATTTTGTTTTCTGAAATGAAGGAGAAAATAGAAACATGGATATAAGTTAGAGGGGTGAATTATTGACTAACTGTGCGTCGGTTAGGACGCTCGCCGACCATGCACATGGTCCGGGGTTCGAACCCCGGCTGACGCACTCCTCCTTTACCTCGCTAAGCCAGAAATAATGCTAGTGAAGAGGAAAGGTCGGGCATGAGGCTAACACCCCCATCGTGTAAAATAAAAACTGCTACAGAAACTTCAAGCTGGCTCTAGCTTGAAGCCCTATGTTCCACTGGGGAAAGTGAAGGATAAAAAAAAATTACTAACTGGTTTCAACATAGAACTTACTTTGCACAGATGTGCAGCAGCAGTTCGAGTTGCAACACTCCTCCTTCTATGTAGCACACAAAGCAAGAGTAAAGAGAGTCAAGACAGATTCAAAAGAGACATAATAAACAGAAGTGTGAGTGTGTGTGTGTGTGGGGGGGGGGGAAAGAACAGTAGTAATATGGAAGGACAATAGAAATTTAATGTAAATCACAAATCAATGCATCTGCGCCATCAACGAGGACGACTTTATAGTCATATCACCAATTGTCTCCAGCAACTGGTATTAGCTCTTACCATCCCGAAGACCCCAACCAGTTAGTCAGTCAGGAGGTCTACGCCTCCCTATATGTGGCTGCTGAATGGCCTAAACTAACTGTTGTCGATTTCATCACTCACTGATGAAACCATGTTTTGATTTGACCACCAATGGCTCTTTTCCAACCTGATCCAGCCTACATCAGGTGGTAACATTGCCCATCGGTTGAGGAAGGCAATGGCCAGGCGGTGACTCGGCATGCGTAACACATGTCCTAACCATCTCGATCGATGCAGCTGCTTAGAAACCCCACTTCATCGATCGATTTACTCTCCTTACCTAGCACACGATCGATGCCTCACCTCAATACTGCTCACCTTATTATACCACTTAACGAGGGAGGTAGAATGCAGACACCTATGATCAAAGACAGCTAGTCAGGCTCTTCATGTCTTCCACTTTCAATGGTCATGTCTCACAGCTGGCCACAAAGGAGGATAGAGCGAACCGATGAGCAGTATACACGTCCTTTCGTCAACAGCCAGCCAGATATCACGTCTACTAAGCCAGAGATGGAGTAAGTTGGCAGACAAACGCCAAACGAATCTTGTGTATTAGTGCTGCGATTTCGTCAGCGATCAACCGCTGGGGCTGATGCAACTCCCCAAACAAGAGAAGTGGTCAACACGCTCAACAACAACAACTTTACTCCCCTGTGTCTTCAAGCTAGAAGTCGATGTAGTCCAGTCCAGTCCTGTAGCATCACCTTACATTTGACAGCTGGAGTGAATCGCATGCCAAACATTCGAAAATTTTCTGCTCTTCAAGGTGTTCAGAAGACTCCGTAAAGAAAAACCAAGGTGTAGTTCTTGACAGCTATTCCACCCTACTTTGGGACTATTCAGCAGTACGCACCCACCAGGGATCCGAACCCAATCATTCACTGGAACCCGATCAAATCTATGCAAAGCAATACTTGGTCAAACATATATATATATTAGAAAAATATCAAGACTGATGTCGGTTAGGCAGGTAATCATTAAAAACCACCAGCTAGCAGTACTGGCCGGCAGTTTCATCCCACTTTGAGACTCTTCATCAGTGCTCATCAATACCTCCATCCACCAAGGTTCAATCCCAGGGCCCTCAGATTGTGACGAGGCTAAGCTCGTTCACTATCCACACACCTTGGTCAGAATTCAAAGATCTATGAGTTCTAACACTGGTCAATTCACGATCTTAACGCGACAGCCAGTCAGTATCATCGGCGAGTATTCGTCCTCACACTCAACAATCAGGTGGAGGCGCCCCACATACCAGTCACGACTTCCGACCAGAACTTCAGGCAATTTCCTCCTGTAGTCAGTCAGTTACCAGTAAGCATAAAAAACAATCTCAAGAGTTCGTTTTCGGGGAATTTGATTTGCTGCTTTAGGTTTGAGCATGGATTAATGTCAGTTAGACGACAACCGTTAGAAACCAGGAAGTTCTGAACAGGCTATTTCATCCTTGTTTAGGACTCGTCAGTACTACGTACCCATTACCATCCTGGAGCCTTCAGGCTGTAACGAGGCCAAACTCATTCAGCATTCGGCCACTGGGATTGGTATTCTTGATTCCCAACTTCTGTCAGTTTGACATATATAGCCTAGCTGATACTAAAAAGTCGTCACATTCAACTCTAGCGCTCTATCACAAATTTAAAAAGTTATAATTCACGGATCCTTGAATTAAGGTCTATATTTACTATTATTTATTTAAACACAAAAAACTCGGTACAATAAGGCACCAAGAAGATGCGCCGCACAATAATAGTAATAATAATTCCCGGCCGACAATTACTACCTTGTCGTGGCTGTTGTGCTTGAATACCGCGGCGACCCAACAAGCTAAACTGACTGGGACTTATGTTCCTATAATGTCACAAAGATTGTCTGGATAGTGGTTAGACTAAAAACAATTACTATGGCGATACATAGGCTCCAGAATCCAATCGAATCAAATGGTGCGTATGCATCTATATTCGTCACTGGCAACCATGGGAACGTAGTTTCTGAAGCTGTTCCGTTCGGCTGCCTTGCGGATTAGACTCCAAGTCAAAGGCTCGGGGCATCAGTCTGGATGCGCAGACAGTATGGCAGCCCTCATACAATCAATGGAATGAAACAGTGAACTGCCAACAAAACTATTCACATTTAGGTCCAAGTGACTGAATGGTCATCATCAATGAGCTTGGTCTCATCGCAACCTGAATATCCTAGGGTTCGACCCCCGGTGCGGTGTTGTGGGTGGTTCTCTCTAACTGATGTCATCAATATCCATGGTCGAACTTGGAACAAATCAAATCTCTGCTAATTAATATTAAAGAATTTATATACACATACACACACACGATCGACCGTAGTAGCTAGGTCAGGTGGAGGCGTTGATTGATCTCCTATGCATTGGGTAGTCTGATTGTGAAGCTTTTCATTATCACGTCTTTTAACAACTAGTTTATCCTCTTGAATTCGAGAAGAGAATATAACACAGGAGGTCAGTCAATTCACCCACCCACACAGGATGTATATAATCAACCACACCAGCAATAATATATAACAGTACAGCAAAAACATGCACGGCGCCAAGTCTCTGATCCGTATAGTAGCACTGACTTCACATTGGAGCTGAAAATCTGGATCTTATTTTTCACGCTAAGTAGTGCTGTTGATCTCCACACAGACTTGAGAGTAGTGAAAGCTTGCTTTGCTTTCCCTACCTTCGCTCCTTTGATATCCTCAGCAGTTCCGTCCGCCTGTAGTTGAGACGATGCTTCCCAGGTAGGTGGGTAGGTGAAGGTGGTTGCTTCTTTCAGATTTCTCCCATTTGTGCTGATTGTTGTCTGCTATATACCTTGATGCAATCACCCAAGGAGCTATGCTGGATGGAACAAGTGTTCCCCCACAATCGTCTGGATAGCGGTTACACTAAAAGCAGTTACTGTCATAGTGTCAGTCATCTAAACTATTTTGCGGCGGCGGCAGTGGCATGGAATTCTGTGGGTGAAGTCGAAGCGTTCAAGCGAATATAGATTTAACAGCCAGTTATGTTGCTTCTCCATTCTGAGTTCAGGGGATTCGAAAAGATTGACAATTCACCTTGAGGCGGCGAACAGTAGCCGGTTGTAAGACCTTAATATAGACACAACTCCACAAACCGGTTTTTTTCGGCTTCCATCGTTTTCAGTGCACACAGAGTGAAGAGGAAGTGAAGAGCCATTAAGTAGAGGAGTTGCACTGGTAGAAGGAAGGCAAGATAATAGAGATGAAGATGAAGACAAAGATGAGTGAGGATTAGAGAGGTTTCGCGTGCACTTCGGATTGTGAGGGCGATTGTTACTTCCCGGCTGCCAACACCGTGAAAGTTGGTTGCGTAACCACAGAGCCCCGAAACAACTGCTTGAGGCCGGTCACACACGGCCTGTTTTTGTTCATTGTTTTTAATTTGGTGTGTCTCAGTAGCACATTTATCACTTCTGCCCTGTGACACGGCAGCAGAAAGCGCGGTCGTTGTTAATCTGGGCCCCGACCGATCCGGCATGATATTTTGTGATTTGTTTGAAGTCATAGGATAGGTTTGGGTAACTGCTTTTTGTCTAACCGCTATCCAAACAACCTTTCTGGCATGGTAGGACCTACAGGAACATAAGTTCCAGGCAGTATAGCTTGTTGGGTCATTGCGGTGTTCAAGCCCGACCACCACGTCAAGGTAGCAGCCGTGTATGTTTGTGTGACTGGACTCGATGGTCACGAAACACTAATGTTCCATCTTCTGTTTCAGATACCCCCAAGAAGAAATTACCAACCTGTAATGTGTATGGGCAGCCAGGAAGAGTGATAACCGCCCATGCACACATACACACACACACACTCTCCCACACAAGCATACAGAGTTTTCTCGATCTTTACAGAAAAACAGTATTCCAGTAAAACCGTGGGGACACGGACACACACACGCAAACACACACTAACCTTCCATAATTAGGACCAAGTCTTGAAGCCATACGAAGACCACCAGCACCAGCACCAACACCAGCTGATGTATCATGCTCACTACTCACAGGTGTTGTCAGAGTGACACGCATTGGACGACCGTCTAACTCTCGCCCATTATACCGTTCAATAGCTTCAAGTGCATCTGATGAATGATTGTA
>OX235275.1:24345168-24369847 GCA_944472155.2 Trichobilharzia szidati | reverse complement strand
TGTTGGCAATCATGCTCCATCAAAATTCGTCACACGCACACACACAATGAGTGTAGCTCTTGACCAGCTGGGAATGGAATGAGTTTGACATTAACTTTCGGCAGAGAAAAATCGGCGAAGACAGGACTTCATCAAGTGGACATAGAGAAGACAACAACAAGCACCAATCATGGTGGGAATCTAAAGGAAGGAAAGATGGAGGTATAGTGAAAGGATGTAGGATGATAAAAGCAACGCAGATCTTCATTCATCTGAAATCAATATGGATATCTTCTGCACTCCTCATTTGGAACGAGATTCAAATTTTCAACACTAGTGTGTCCATTGAGACAGTGTTTGTATATGTGGTTCAAAGACTTGGTATTTTACGAAAAGTATTTCGAACAGTCTATTGCAGACTGTCATCAACAGCTAGCTGGCTATCCGCGTTCTGTAGGCAACGAACCAAAATCAGAAACCTATTGTCTGACAAATATACGACTTGCTATTGTCAAATGTAAAATGATGCTGTAGCACTTAATTCCACCGACTGCCAATGAAAAGATGGTGGTACTGGAGGGCGTTGACTATTTCACTTATGTAGAATGATGTTGCATCAACCAGGCCCAATGGAGTACTGACTGCTGTTGTATACAAAAGACTCGTGAGGCGAGGCATTCACGAAACTTACGTCATCTTGGGCTGGCTATTGATCAAAGGACCACATAGCCATAAGGTATCGTTGGCGAGGGTCAGTAGAAGACCGTCGCTCCTTCTGGAACACGTGCGTAGACTCTGATCACGCTCTGGTTCGCGCACGTTTATGCTTACGACTAAATGGACATAAGAAATTGACGGCAACGAAACAGTTACGTCCCCAACTAGATCGTGACACTGAGTCCTTATTTAAGGAAGAAATAGCGAAACTAGTTTCTGAGGTCGACAGCAGGACTTCCCCTGAGGTAGCCTGGCACAACATACAGTTAGCTGTGAATAAGCTAAAACCCAAAGTTAATAAAAGCCACTGGATCTCTACCGCCTCATCCGAACTGATTGACACAAGAAGACTGATTCCAGCGAGCTCCGATTATGATGAGGAGCGAAAGGTACTTAAACGAAGACTAACAAAAAGTCTTCGCAACGACCGTGAACAGTGGTGGGCGACAAAAGCGAAAGAGATGGAAAAGGTATCGGCGATTGGCAACACCAGACAACTATTTAGGCTTATCAGGGAAACAGGTGATAAAAGGCAAATGATAAGCGAAACAATCTCTGAGAAAAATGGCACCCTAGTCAGCTCCCAGGATAGACGACTGGAACTCTGGAAAGAACACTTTGAGGAGCGATTCAATTGGCCTACAGCCACGCTTAACCTGCCGAACATCCAACACTTCCCTGAATGGGATATAGACACAGGTCCTCCGTCCTTAACTGAGGTTACTAAAGCTGTCACTAATCTGAAGCAAGGCAAAGCAGCGGAACCTGATGGATTGACTCCAGAGGTATTTAAGTACGGTGGAGACAGTTTACTGTCTGCGTTAACTGAGGTTCTAGGCAGCGTCTGGGAATCAGAGGAAGTCCCATCGGCTTGGTGTAAGTCACTGATCATCCCGATATACAAGAAGGGAGACAAGTCTTCTTGTGATAATCACAGAGGGATTAGCTTGACTAATATAGTATCTAAAATCCTAGGCTCAATAATACTGCGTAGACTAAGTGGTGCTCGGGAGGCACAAACACGAGAAAACCAGGCAGGTTTTAGGCCAGGAAGAGGGTGTATTGATCATATCTTCACCCTTCGACAGATTCTAGAACATAGGCATTCCTACCGGCATCCGACAATCACTATATTTCTTGACCTAAAGGCGGCATTCGATTCTGTCGACCGAGAGGTTCTCTGGCGATGCTTGGCTGTGAAGGGAATGCCGAGAAAATACATTGCACTGATTAAGGCACTCTACTCGTACTCATGCAGCCAGGTGAGGGCCTATGGCGAGTTGTCATCTGAAGTGGTGACGACTAGTGGCGTCCGTCAAGGATGCCCATTATCCCCATTCCTATTCAACTTCATCATAGACGTATTAATGGACTTAACCCTAACACACTTCAGCGACTCAGGGATTGACTTGCTACCAGGGAATAATCTCGTCGACTTAGAATATGCGGACGATATAGTCCTTCTAGGCGAGGACGCTGACAAAATGCAGAGTCTACTGAACACCTTGAGCAACAATCTTCGTATGTTTGGCATGCGATTCGCCCCTGTAAAATGTAAGATGATGTTGCAGGATTGGACTACACCGACCCCTAGATTAGAAATAGGAAGTGAAGTGGTAGAGCACGTTGACCACTTCACTTACTTGGGAAGTACCATCAGCCCCAACGGGTTGATCTCTGACGAAATCTCAGCACGAATACAGAGGGCTAGTTTCGCATATGCCAGTTTACGCCGTCTCTGGCGTAGACGTGATATCCGACTATCGACCAAAGGGCGTGTGTACTGCTCATCAGTCCGCTCCGTCCTCCTTTATGGCTGTGAGACCTGGCCATTGAGAGTGGAAGACATGAAAAGATTAGCTGTGTTTGATCATAGGTGTCTGCGTTCTATCTCCCGTGTGAAGTGGTATAATAAGGTGAGCAATATTGAGGTTAGGCGTCGAGTGCTAGGTAAGGCGGGGAAATCAATCGACGAAACTGTGAAATTACATCGACTGAGATGGTTAGGACATGTGTTACGTATGCCTAGTCATCGCCTTCCTCGACGGGCAATGTTAGCTGATATAGGGCCAGGCTGGAAAAGAGCTAGCGGCGGTCAAACGAAAACATGGCACCAGTCAATGAAATCCACAACAGTTAGTCTAAGCCACGTAGGAAGGTGTAGACTTCCTGGTTGGGGTCCTCGGGACGGTAAAAACCAATGGTTGGAAACAATTGGTGACATGGCTCAAAATCGTTCTCAATGGCTGGCGCAGATGCATCCACTCCTTGTGACTTATGATTTCCAATGAAACTGTTTTGTTCTTCGTTATTACTATTCCTTTGTCTCACACCTCTGTTTACTGTCTCTAATATGCATTTCTCCTACTTTCTTCTCTTGCTTTGTGTGCTACATGGAGTGTGGCGACTTGAACTGCCGCACATATGTGCAAAGTTCTATGTCGAAAACCGACCGAAATGGCGTGTGTATTAGATTGTTGGAGGCAATCGGTCCTTCGACGTAGGTTTCGTGCTAGTTGGCACTCACCAGTCAGCAAGGCGTATCTGCAATCACACTGAAGGAACTCATGTCCCACCCCTCTGAGATTCTAGCCCGCATCACTCAATGCCGCCTGCAGTCAGAGATGTTACCACTGAACTATTCCTTCAGGGAGGTTGCAGATACGCCTTGCTGACGAGTGCCGACTAGAACGAAACCTAGGTCCAAGGGTTCCTGCTGATTGCCTCCAACCATCTCTAATACCAACAGTTCACACAGTGCAGTGTACCGTGATTCCGAGCCACCTAGATTGTTAGTGGCCACATTGCAAAATTGAATGATAGGATTCAGTCTGCACCAAACACGTCAAAGACTAGACACATTACACTAGTTACTGACTAGTGTTCAATAAAGAAAAGAAGGACGTGTACTGCAAAGCAATTCTGTTGCGTCCTCCTTTATAGTTTTGATACACGACCGTTGAAACTAGGAGGTATGGAAAGGCTAGCTATCGTTAGTCATAGGCGACTGCGTTCTGTCTGCTGTGTTAACTGGCATAGTATGACGATGAGTAATATTGAGGTTAGCCGTAGAGTGTGTGTGTTAGGTAAGGAGAGAAACCTGTGAAACCTGACCTTTCCGAGCTGAGGATGTGGGGCCGCTCTGCTTATTCGATTATCGCTGTCTCCACAGGATTGCTTGCGTTCGATGGCATCATCGCGTGAGTAATTCTGAGGTCCGGCGGCGTATGTTTGAACACAGTAGAGATCACCATTTGTTGATTGTCGTCATCTGGAAACACCGGTTTCGGTGGCTTGGACATGTGCTGCGAATGTCATCCCAGAGGCTTCCGTACACCGGTCTCTGTTCGTTAGCCCTGGGAGGGGATAGAAAGAGCGGAGAAGTGGTCAGCCGATGACGTGGCGGCGTGGGATGAAGGATATTTGTGCTAGGTCAGCTTCAGTTGGTGCGTGACGACTCCCTGGTTGCAGTCCGATAGATTGCTCGAAACGTTATCGGATATGGCCAAGAATCGCAGTCATCAATAGCGAACGTGTTGCGATTTCCTTCTTTCTTCCCTTCCCGAGGATAGTTGACGAATACTATTTGAACTTGTTAAGTATGGCTTTTTCCTTCCTGATGAGGTTTTTTTATCCGTTCTCCACCTGTATTTTTACTTTTAATCTATGTTGTTTTATTATTAATATTGTGTGGCGTATCTTCTTGGTGTCATATTGTACCAAGTTTTTCTGAGTTTAAATAAATAATAAGGAGAGAAAGTCAGTCAGTCGGCCGACGAGGTTGTGAAGCTATATCGGTTGTGATGGTTAGGATATATGGGTTATACATACTGTCAGTTGACATAGAATCAGGTTGGGTGAGAGATCGAGAGAGAGTGCGAGCTAGTGGTAGTTAAACCAGAACATGGCTTTATCAGTCCAGAAAGTCTTTAGCAGTTAGTTTGAGAGGTGTAGACTGTGTCTGGCCGGTCGGGGGTGGGTGGGTGCGTGGGTGGTGTCCTCGTTATGCTAAGAATCAATGAAGTCTAAAGACAATTGATGATAATATATATATCTGGAAAGCATTCCAATAAAACTCTATTGTTTGTCCATGTTACTGTTCGTTCCCCCACCTTACATTATCGTTCTTTCGAAACTCTTTGTTTTTAATCTTTCAACTTCCTTTGTGTGATATGACAACTCGAACTGCTATACTCTTCTGTGCCAAGTTCTCGTATGCTGACTGAAACTCGGTCAGTCAGTTACACCTTGAATGAAGTATTTCTACTAGCAGCAACGTTACTTATCCCCCCCACCCCCCACCCCATCATCAAATACTGTAAACAGTCTGTCAATCGTCCTGTCAATCACCTGTTCTTTTCATTGTATGTTTTTCTGTTTTAGGAACTGTTTAGCAGTGTTGGCAGTCTACGCTTATGCACTGTTACACGACCTGGTCAAGCTGAAGTTATCTACAATCATTCATCAGATGCACTTGAAGCTATTGAACGGTATAACGGGCGAGAGTTAGACGGTCGTCCAATGCGTGTCACTCTGACAACACCTGTGAGTAGTGAGCATGATACATCAGTTGGTGTTGGTGGTGGTGCTGCTGGTCTACGTATGGCTTCAAGACTTGGTCCTAATTATGGAAGGTTAGTGTGTGTGTGTGTATGTGTTCGTGTCCCCATGGTTTTACTGGAATACTTTTTCTGTATAGATCGATATTAAAGTCTTACAACCGGCTACTGTTCTCCACCTCAAGGTGAATTGTCAATCTTTTCGAATCCCCCGAACTCAGAACGGAGAAGCAACATAACTGGTTGTTAAATCTATATTCGCCTGAACGCTTCAACTTCACCCACAGAATTCCACGCCGCTGCTGCCGCCGCAAAATAGTTTAGATGACTGAAACTATGACAGTAACTGCTTTTAGTATAACCGCTATCCAGACGATCTTTCCGGTATGATAGGACTTGTGGGGGAACACTTGTTCCATCCAGCCTAGCTCCTTGGGTGATTGCATCAAGGTATATGGCAGACAACAGTCAGCATAAATAGGAGAAATCTGAAAGAAGGAACTTCCTGGGAAGCATCGTTTCTACTACGGGTGGACGGAACTGCTGAGGATATCAAAGCAGCAAGGATAGGGAAAGCAAGACAAGCTTTCATTTCTCTAAAGTCTGTGTGGAGATCAACAGCACTCAGTATGAAAAATAAGATCCGGATTTCCAACTCCATTGTGAAGTCAGTGCTACTTGGCGCCGTGTCACAAAGGCCAATTCGAACAAAATACATACCCCTTAATCAACAGCTGTTTTGCTCCGGGATCGAACCCCGGACCACTTGCGTGGTCGGCGAACACTCTATGCATGTTTTTGCTGTATTGTTATATTATTGCTGGTGTGGTTGATTATATATACATCCTGTGTGGGTGGGTGAATTGACTGACCTCCTGTGTTATATTCTCTTCTCGAATTCAAGAGAATAAACTAGATGTTAAAAGACGTGATAATGAAAAGCTTGACAATCGAGAACTACCCAATGCATAGGAGATCAATCAGCGCCTCCACTTGATCTAGCTACAATCGATCGTATGTATGTGTGTGTATAAATTCTTTAATATTAATTAGCAGAGGCTTGACTTTTTTCAAGTTCGACCATGGATATTGATGACATCAGTTAAAGAACCACCCACAACACCGAGTCGGGGGTCGAACCCTAGGATATTCAGGTTGCGATGAGGCCAAGCACATTGATGATGACCATTCAGCCACTTGGACCTAAATGTGGATATTTTTGTTGGCAGTTCGCTGTTTCATTCCATTGATTGTCTGAGGGCTGCGATATTGTCTGGGCATCCAGACTGATGCCCCAAGCCTCTGACTTGGAGTCTAATCCGCAAGCCGGCGTCAGGAACTAAGCTCCCATGGTTGCCAGTGACGAATATAGATGCATACGCCATTTGATCCGATTGGATTCTGGAGCTCATGTATCGCCATGGTAATTGTTTTTAGTCTAACCACTATCCAGACAATCTTTCTGACATTGTAGGAACATAAGACCCAGTCAGTTTAGCTTGTTGGGTCACCGCAGTATTCAAGCACAACCGCCACGATCAGGTAGTAATTGTCGGCCGGGAATTATTATTATTGTGCGGCGCATCTCCTTGGTGCCTTATTGTACCGAGTTTTTTTGTGTTTAAATAAATAATAATAAATATAGACCTTAATTCTCAAGGATCCGTGAATTCTAACTCTTTAAATTTGTGATAGAGCGCTAGAGTTGAATGTTCATATGACGACTTTGTAGTATCAGCTAGGCTGCATATATGTCAAACTGACAGAAGTTAGGAATCAAGAATACCAATCCTAGTGGCTGAATGCTCAATGAGTTTGGCCTCGTTACAGCCTGAAGGCTCCAGGATGGTAATGGTTGCGTAGTACTGACGAGTCCTAAACGAGGATGAAATAGCCTCTTCAGAACTTCCTGGTTTCTAACGGTTGTCGTCTAACTGACATCAGTCCATGCTCAAACCTAAAGCAAATCAAATTCCCTTAAAACGAACTCTTAAAAATTTTTTTAATGCTTACTGGTGACTGACTGACTACAGGAGGAAATTGCCTGAAGTTCTGGTCGGAAGTTGTGACTAGTGCGTGGGGTGCCTCCACCTGGTTGTTGGGTGCGAGGATGAATACTCGCCGATGATACTGACTGGCGGTCGCGCTAAAATCGTGAATTGACCAGTGTTAGAATTCACAGATCTTTGAATTCTGACCAAGGTGTCTGGATAGTGAAGGAGCTTAGCCTCGTCGCAATCTGAGGGCCCTGAGATTGAACTTTAATGAATGAAGGTATTGGTGAGCACCGACGAAGAGTCTCATAGTGGGATGAAACTGCCGGTCAGTACTGCTAGCTGGTGGTTTTTAATGATTACCTGCCTAACCGACATTAGTCTTGATATTTTTCTAATATATATTTGTTTAACCGAGTATTGCTTTGCATAGATTTGATCGGGTTCCAGCGAATGATTGGTCTACAAACTCGCGTTGTAACGGGAGTTAATGGGTTCGGATCCCTGGTGGGTGCGTACTGCTGAATAGTCCCAAACTAGGGCGGAATAGCTGTCAAGAACTACACCTTGGTTTTTCTGTGCGGAGTCTTCTGAACACCATGAAGAGCAGGAAATCTTCGAATGTTTGGCATGCGATTTGCTCCAGCTGTCAAATGTAAGGTGACGCTACAGGACTGGACTAGACTACATCGACTCCTAGCTTTAAGACAGAGGGGAGTAAAGTTGTTGTTGTTGAGCGTGTTGACCACTTCTCTTGTTTGGGTAGTCGCATCAGCCCCAGCGGTTGATCGCTGACGAAATCGCAGCACTAATACACCAGGCTCGTTTGGCATTTGTCTGCCAACTTACTCCATCTCTGGCTTAGTAGACGTGATATCTGGCTGGCTGTTGACGAAAGGACGTGTATACTGCTCATCGGTTCGCTCTATCCTCCTTTGTGGCTGTGAGAGACGTGACCATTAAAACTGGGAGACATGAAAAGCCTGACTAGCGGTCTTTGATCGTAGGTGTCTGCATTCTATCTCCCGTGTGAAGTGGTATAATAAGGTGAGCAATATTGAGGTGAGGCACCGATCGTGTGCTAGGTGAGTTGGAGGGTAAATCAATCGATGAAGTGGTTTTTAAGCAGCTGCATCGATCGAGATGGTTAGGACATGTGTTACTCATGCCTACCTGCCTGGCCATTGCTTTCCTCAACCAATGGGCAATGTTACCACCTGACATAGGCTAGATCAGGTTGGAAAGAGCCATTGGTGGTCAAACCAAAACATGGCTTCATCAGTCAGTGATGAAATCGACAACAGTTAGTTTAGGCCATTCAGCAGCCACATAGGGAGGCGTAGACTTCTTGACTGGTTGGGGTCTTCGGGATGGTAAGAGCCAATGCCAGTTGCTGGAGACAATTGGTGATATGACTAAAGTCGTCCTCGTTGATGGCGCAGATGCATTGACTCTTTATGATTTGTGATTTACATTAAATTTCTATTGTCCTTCCATATTACTACTGTTCTTTCTCCTCCTCCTCCCACTCACACTACTGTTTATTATGTCTCTTTTGAATCTGTCTTGACTCTCTCTTGACTCTTGCTTTGTGTGCTACATAGAAGGAGGAGTGTTGCAACTCGAACTGCTGCTGCACATCTGTGCAAAGTGTAGTTCTATGTTGAAACCAGTTAGTAGTCAGTAATTCACCCCTCTAACTGATATATCCATGTTTCTATTTTCTCTTCTCCCTCTTCTCCTTCATTTCAGAAAACAAAATGAAAGTCAAGCGAAACAAGTTATACGAAATTCAGTCAACCGATCATCATCGTCGTCAGCAGCAGCCGCAGGAGCAACAGCAACAGGATCAAGTGTTCCAATGGAAGTTGATGCAGATGTTGTGCGTAAAGCTTTATTCAATATCAGTTCATCAGGTAGTGTACAGTCAAGAAGACCTGTAGACTTTAGTGTTAGTCTTCGTTAGAACAATCAATGTGTGTGTGGGGATGGTTGTTGATATAGGTAAAGAAGAAAAATAAACAACAACAACAAATAAACGTGATCCTGTTTTGTTCTATTATCACTGTTATTATTATTAGTATTATTATTATTTATCGTTCAACTTTACAATCATTCTTCATAGGTATGTTTGTGTATAACTTGGAAAATAAACCTGTATGCTATGCTGTTCTGTGCAGTGCTGTGCTGCATTGTTGATTTCTTGTTGTTTACTTTTCCCTTCCCATCTTCTTTTTCTTCCAATATATAAATAATCTAGAAAATACAGGATTTTTTTAAAAACAACAACTCGTGTTCTGTTTTTTATTGAATCTCAGCTCCGTTGCAGGGGGGATTATCATTATTATTATTATTTTCTTGGGTTCCGAGGGGAACATTTGAGGCGCCAACATGAAATCCGCATTTCTTTACAGTGATCTTCATTAGCCAGCTGCACACGGATTGCCCATAAGCTGTCATCTCCTCGCCCTCTTCCTCCGTGTCATCCTTGGTTATGCGCCCGACTCGTCGTCGTCGTTACCCATTCAGATTACCCTTGAGCAATGGCCTAACTGGGGTACCATGGGATGTTATATTCGATGGTCTCCTCTGCGTTCTATGTCCTGAGTTAAGTGGTATTCTATACAGTGAGTCACAGCGAGGTTACGCGTAGTGTGTTGGATAGATAAGGCGGTGAACCGATTGTGAGATGGTTAGAGGGCACGTGTTGTGTATGCGAAACCATCGCCTTTGTCCACCAGCCGTGTTATATGATAATAGGATTAGGTTTAAAAAAAGAGTTATAGATGGTTGGTCAGAGCAAAACATGGCGCTTCATCATCAGTCCATTCAAGTTTTTGACTGCTTAATATATGTGTAAAACTTGGGCACTGTGGTAGTAAGTGATTCCATATTAGTTTGTTTATTAGATATATCACACAGTGAAACAGTATTATTCACTGGATGACACAGTTTCGAACAAAATTTATTGTTCATAATCATATCAATTATAATCACACGACTTTGGAACTTGAATTTTTTAGTTTTCTTTGTTCCCAACTATTCGTCGTCGTAGGGGTAGTAGAATTTCCCAGATATCTGGGTGGACAGGTGATGAATCATTCCTGTTACATGTATTCGCAGTTGATTCGATAAGCACAAAGCTTCCATTATCGATCTCTCCCTCCATTCACCCTGTTACATTAGATTTTAAAACTGTCATCTTATCCCATTCCATCCTACTGTATGGTTGTGTGTAATTGCGAGTGGTTTAGTGTTATAGCTGAACTATTCTCTAGATTTCTTATCTTATTTGGATCAACCAATCTAGATTTTGCGAAGTTTTTATGTTCGGCTAGTCTGACTGCCCGTGTTCTACTAGTTTGCCCTGACAATCATTCCAGCAGGATACTAGATAAACTAAATAATAATGTTAATGACGACACCAACAATAAGGAATGTAAATCATCAGTAGTAATTCCATACAAGCGAGGAACCTCGGAAACCTTACGTAGAATTCTTAACAAGGCAGGAATAAAAGTGGCTGGCATTCAAACCCACAAACTCAACTAGAAACAAGCTTTGATGGTTAGAGGATCCTGTGGAGTCTTTAAAACAAACAATTTAGTTTATCTAATACCCTGCTGAAATGATTGTCAGGTCAAATGCAAAGGTCAAACTAGTAAAACAGGGGCAGTCATTCAGACTAACGGAGCATAAAAACCTAGCAACGAAATCTAGAGTAGTTTACTCTATTAGGATAAGAGATCTGGAGAGTAGTTCAGCTATAACACTAAACCACTCGCAATTACACACAACCATACAATAGGTTGGGATGGGATAAGATGACAGTTTTAAAATCTAATGTCACAGGGTATAAGGAGAGAATGATAACAGAAGCTTTGTTTATCGAATCAACTGCAAATACATATAATAGGAATGATTCATCACCTGTCCCCGATATCTGGAAAATTCTATGAAGACGAATAGGTGGGAACAAAGAAAACCATAAAACTCAAGTTTCAAAGTCGTGTGGTTATAACTGATATGATTATGGACAATACTAGATTGTGTTCAAAGCGGCGTCATCCAGTAAATAATACTGTTTCATTCACTGTGTGATATATCTAATAAACGAACTAATATGGAATTTTTGACTGCTTATTTAAGCCACATGTGGAGATAGCCAGATATAATAAGCTGTCTGGCTAGGAGGGGTCTGTCTTCAAGAAATTAAGAATCTCAATGACTAGCGCAATACTTTTGGTGACATGTAGATTGAAATTGTTCTCTTATGCCGCAGTTACTTTCACTCCTTTTATAATTTTCCATACATCCATTCTCTATCATTGTGTGCTGCTACATACATGAATTGTGGTGTGGGATTTCGATGTGCTGTACACTTAGGTGCAAAGTTTTGTGTTGAAAAAATGTAAATGGCAAAATGGATTTTCTAACTGATTGAAAGTATCCATTTGAAATTTATGAACAGAATAGTTATTTAACAAAGAATATTCACATTTTCGATAACCTGTTCTTCATCATCAGGTTCTACAGTTATATATATACATAATAGTGAATGAATGAATTAGCGTTATTGACAAACAATATCAATATTCAAGTATTGGTTTGTAGGGAACTGGTTGATTGGTTACAGGATTTCATCATGAGCTGACATTGCTTTGAGAACTTTTGGAAAACCTGGGAGTACTGGACAGCTGTTTCGTCCTAGTCTGGGGCTCTTCATCAGTACGCACCCACCGGGGTTCGAACCCAGGGCCTTCTGGTTACAAGGCGAGCTCGTATACCATTAAGCCACTGGGACCCGTAGGGTGTAGCAGGTCGGGTGTGAGGGCAAATACTCGCCCCGGAAGATATTGGCTAGCGGTTGCGCTATATCGTGAATTGGCAGAAGTTAGAATTCATGGACTGGCCATTGGATCGGGTCCCAGTGGCTTAATGGTATATAAGGTCGCCTTGTAACCAGAAGGCCCTGGGTTCGAACCCCGGTGGGTGCGTACTGATGAAGAGTCCCAAACTAGGACGAAACAGCTGTCCAGTACTCCCAGGTTTTCCAAAAGTTCTCAAAGCAATGTCAGCTCATGATGAAATCCTGTAACCAATATTAATATTGTTGAAATAACATCGAATCAATAATAATAATAATAGTAATATCAATGGATTACGGTTCGATAGCGTCAACATAACACTGAATATCAAAAACATAAGGAAAAATAATGGTACAAATTCAAGGATTTTATAGTGTCTCCACTCAAAAGCCGGGGCAGCGGTAGTGGCTGGTTGGATTTATTTCTTCTGCACATATGGCACTAGTTGTTTAGGTCGAATCGCGATATCCTCTGCTGTTTGGAATATGGGGTACTTGGATGTTTTTTGGTAATTTATTTGGTACCCAGTAGACGATGATGGAGTAGGATTCTTTAGTGCTAGCCGGCTTTGTAGCCAGTTTGGACCAGGTGGTCTAATATTTAGCTGTTGGTGATGGTTTTCACTACACCTTTACTTAGCCATACTGGTGTGGTGAGAGCTGGCTGCTAGCTAAAGTTGGTAGACAGTAATTGATGTCAGTGTTTATGTCCCCAATATTGGTGGTGAGAAAATGAGAACAAAGGCTTTGCGTAGGCGGATACAGTTATCATATGGATGATCTGACACAGCCACAAAGAGACGCAAGGTTAACTATCTGTGAGAAACAACCAATCAAAAGACTGTATTTTCTATTAACAATAATCTACGATAATGTACATTAAAATCCAAAAATATGTGTTGATTTTCCTTAATAAACGATCTGTTGCCTGGCTCTTGTCTTCTGTTGTTACACTGGTAGGTGTACCCGAGCGAGCAAGAAAAATCAAGTTCCTAGAACAATGGCCAAAATATAACTCGCTCCACCACAAGCGCAGTTGAATTGGTAGATACAATTTTGAAGTGGCTAGTTTAGTTTAGGTACTTCATCTTTCAATCGAGGAATCATAATCGGTTGTGTAGAGAATAAGACGTATATTTCGCCAGCATTACAAGTTCTTTGAACAGATTTTCGTAATTTGTCAGAAATTATTTCACTAGGTGCGTCACCCTTGAATTGCAGTCGTATGCATAAAGGTTTCTTATTTACAGATAGAGAATAGTCCTTTTCTACTTTCTTGCTCATATGTTTCCTGATAAACTTTTGTGGATATCTATTTTCAATTAAGGCGTCATATACAATCCTTAGTTCATCTTCTGAGCATAATAGCTCTGAACCTGTAACTGAGGGTCGTAATTAGATTTCTTTTGTACTGGAGAGGAACAAAGCTATGGAAATGTGCATATTGTCGTGTCCATGTACGTTTTCCTATGCAAATTTCTATTTATACTACCATTTGGTTTTCTTGTGAGAAGGATATCTAGGAGGGCAATTAATCCTGCTTTGGGATTCCCCTTTGCACGTGAATTTGATAGCGGTGAATGTACTTCACATTCAATTGAGTTATTATTGTGTTCCTACCCGAATCATTATCACAAAGAATAAAGGTGTCATCCATATACCGGGAATAAAACGATAATTTTTTTAAATAAGATTGTTGGAAGGTCCATTATCTAGTTTACTTAGAAAGAAATCAGCCAAAATGGGACCCAATGGGGGGCCCATCGCCACCCTCACATATATATACTAATGATAGAAAGAACAGAAAACGGGCCGTTTACTTACTGTTTGGCAGTAACTTACTTCGTAGTTTCATGCCTAACACTTTTCTTATCATACGAATTACGTCGTATCGTACAGTTTTTATACTTAATCATTCAAGCATATGGTGTTCCATAGATGTTGCTTCTAGTTGTAACCTAAGAGATGCGGCAAGGTGATAGTGTGGTGAAAGCTGTCTGCTAGCCAAAATTGTAGACAACAATTTACGTCAATGTTTACGTCCCGAGTCGGGGTCATGAGAAAAAACAATAACAAAGCTTAACCTTGAGGAACTCAACAACCAATCACAGAAGACTTAACGTGTACAAATACGATTGGCAGATATATGGCCTGACCTGTGAAACGGCCACAAAGAGATGACAGAATAACCTTCAGCGAGAAAACAACCAATCAGAAGACGTTGCTTCTCTGCTAACAACAATAACGCTAATAATAATGTACATAAAATCTATAAATATCTGTTGATTTTCTCAAAAAACGATCTGTTGCCTGGCCGGCCTTGTCGTTACAAGAGTTGTGTATAAAGAGGGCGCTCACGGTCTGACAAGATAATATTTGCTAATTTCTTGCAGCAGTCCATGTGTATATCTACAATAGTATTTCCAAGTTGGTTTAGAGACACCTCACTCTCCTTACTGACAGCTTTTAGTGCCCTACGTAGTATAACAAAGTAATCTTCCTTAAGTAGCCCAGGATAGATTAAGCAGTGAGGAGCAATAAAGAAGAATAGGCAAGAATTTACAAACTTTATACCTAAAGACTGAGTGACATCAGACTGTAGACTCGATGAATAAGGATTCAGTAAATAACCTTTCTCGCTCTCCAACTACCTGTATTTTTTATTCCTTTACATTCACAGTGGAACATAGGGCTTCCAGCTATAGCTTTGAAGTTTCAGTATCAGTGGTATTTATGTTTTACGGGAATGGGTTGCTAGCCTCATGCCTAACATTACTTCTTTACCAGTCTTATTACTAGCTTAGCGAGGGAAAGGAGTGCGTCGGTGGCCGGGTTTCGAACCGTGAACCACCTGCATGGTTGGCAAGCATTCTACCACTGTGCCACCGACGCACACCTGCCTATATTACTTCCTACAATTTTAACATTCTCCCACCACCCTATTGTGTGGTTGTGTGTTAATGCTTGCAGTGCAATTGCTGCTGAGCTTTTTTTTAAATTACTTAATCTTCACGGGGTCAATCATTCTAACCTTAGCTAAATTCTTATGTTCCGACAATCTGACTACTCACCTCCCATCTACTGGTTTGACCTCACTCAGAGTCATTGCAAGGTATTTTGTAAATTATATTATTTTGTTTAATTGGGTCCACCGGGTCTTTTAGCTTACAGAGCTTGTACTGACTGAGTGAGTTTGTAGGTTTGAATGCCACCACCCTTATTCCTGCTTTATTAAGAATCCTACATAGGGGGCCTCTAGATGTCCCCTCCCTCTTTATATGGTAAAACTGTAGATGTCTTATATTCTCTCTTATTTATGTTATCATTATTCATTTCGTGCGTCGATAGCACAACGGTTAGGACTCTCGCCGATCATGTACATTGTCCAGGATTCTATCCCCCAACCGTGACGCACACCTGATATCATCAATGATCGATCTGCGAAATTTGGGCTACCGATATCACATGCTGAAAATTCCATACTTGTGTGGAATCAATTGTTATTTTGTGCTTTTGACCTTTTTTTGATATTCCTAATGAATTACAAACATTCGTGTATTTATATCAAATGAATGGGAAAGTTCCAGAATAATTCCCGGTTAAGGATCAAACTAATAAAAATTACAATTAGGAATTAGAACGCCATAATAAACAAGGGGACGGATAAAACTCAAACAAAGTAGCATTGTAATACCTAAGAAGATTGACAGTGATTGTGCATTTCGGGGTTAGAAATGTAGAAATGACAGAATAGACACGATGTTTGGATAAAAAACTAGTATACCGATCCATTACCTGAAAGAACTGTTACATTGATGCACCTTCAACGTATACTTTAGTTTTGACAAGGAAATATACAGGTAAGTAGATGGAGTAGCAATGGGTTCTCCCTTAGGACCCCTATTAGCCGACTGCTTTTTGGCTAGCTTAGAAAACAACCCCTTATCATCAACTATCAACGACCTCCATCTCTACAAGAGATACATCGATGATACTTTCATTATTTATGATGAGAATTGTGATTTAAAAAACCTACTTCAAATCTTCAATAACGCCCAC
Organism: Trichobilharzia szidati; assembly: GCA_944472155.2. Classification (NCBI taxonomy): domain Eukaryota; kingdom Metazoa; phylum Platyhelminthes; class Trematoda; order Strigeidida; family Schistosomatidae; genus Trichobilharzia; species Trichobilharzia szidati. Next base: position 24,353,672 of record OX235275.1, on the reverse strand, counting down.
CCAAACATCAACTTTACACTTGAGACTGAATCCGACGGAATGTTCCACTTCCTCGACGTCCATCTGACAAGAAACGCCAACAACTCTCTGAAAAGATCCTTGTACAAAAAGCATACATGGAATGGACAATTCATCAACTTTCAAAGCTTCGTGCCCCTAAGCAGAAAGAGGTACCTGATATACGCCCTTTCCTCGAGGATTCGGAAGATATGCAGCGGGGAAGTGATTGAAGAAGAACTGGGTATTCTCCGAAAAACCCTGATGGAAAATGGTTTCCCGCCCAGGTTCATAGACAAGAATCGCAAATTTAAGAAGACTTCCGATCAAGTCCAATCCATTCCAAAGGAAATACTTCTGCTTAATCTAGAATTCAAAGGTGATATTGAGGCAGAAATCCTTCGCAAACGCCTCTACAAATCTCTTAGGAAAACATACTTCGCCGCGAGCCTACGACTGACGTTTTCTTGCAAGAAACTGTTCAACCAGAACGCGAAAGACACTCTGTCGCATTGGGCCACCTCAACGTGCATATACCAGTTTACTTGCTCTTGTAGAGCTGAGTACATCGGCCGTACCATGCGCCGACTTGGAAAACGCTCTCGCAAACACTATCCAGCCTGGCTAGTAAAAATAGACCAAAAACGTGTATACTGTTCAGTGACAGAACATCTGGTTAACTCAGGACATTCAGCGCCCTTCGAAAAATCCTTCAAAGTAATATACAAGATTCAATCAAACCTATCAAAGGGAGTCAGATCAAGACATCTGGGCATAGCTGAAGCTTTTAGCTATCCAAAAGCTCAAACCCACGCTTTGTATCCAAAAGAAATACGTCCAACCCCTGTCCCTGCCATGGTCATCATAAACAGGTAAATTTCTTTTAGTAATGACAATCTCATCGCATTTCTTATCTAAACTTCCTGTTTATTCATGTTATTTTAAGCTTTTCTTTATCCCTGTCTACACTACCATATTTTCATATCCACACTTCCTATTTATTTTGTCATTTTACTATTTCTACATATTTAATCCCTGATTGCATAAACAATTATACATCACATTAGTTTTTTATCCAAACATCCTGTCTAGTTTGTTATTTCCACATTTCTAACCCCGAAATGCACAATCACTGTCAATCTTCTTAGGTATTACAATGCTACTTTGTTTGAGTTTTATCCGTCCCCTTGTTTATTATGGCGTTCTAATTCCTAATTGTAATTTTTATTAATTTGACCCCGAACCAGAAATTATTCTGGAACTTTCCCATCCATTTGATATAAATACACGAATGTACAGCCTAGATTATGACTTCGTCGAAAAGAAAATTTTCTTCTCTGCAATTGTCTTTTTAATAATTCCTATGAACTAATGTGTATATTCCGTGGATTACAAACAATAAAAATGAATTAAGGAACAATAATGAAAAGTTGATTATGCCAAGTATTGGATCTCTATATTTTTTCCCATTATACTTAGATGAGTGATGACATCACAATCGTAAGTCATAAAGAAATAAGAAAACTTTGTCTGCTTGTGTGCGTCTGTATGTAGGGAGGCATGTGTGCGTCCGTGCTTGCGTGTGTGTGCGTGTGATATAATACAACTTCAAGTATTGTAATTACCATACTTCCAAATTCTTCCTCATTGTTGAGGTTAACTGTGAAACGAATATATGTGTGTGTAGATATTTACATATAGTTAGTTTATATAAATGAAATATACCAGGTTTATCGAATATTAGACAATGTTGGATTCAACAGTGTATTGCCAATGTTAGAATGAAATATTCTACGAAAATACACTACACGGTAGACACAAACAGTTCAAATTACAGTGTATACACTGTGAAACATGTTTCTTTTGTTGGCGTTGTTGTTGCTGCGGTTTGACTGCTGTTCAGACCATGGGATTAACTTTTCAATTGTGTTTCAATTGGGATTCCTCTTTATTTAAAATGTAGGCAAAATATTCATGAAGGAATATGTATTGATCCTAGAGGGGAGGGAAACAAACAAGTAAATAGGAGAGTAATGACCTTTATATACTAGAAATCCATATTAATTTTCAAAAGAATGGATACGGAACAAAGAATACGCTTTTCGATAACCTCTTCTTCATCAGGCTCTACAGTTATATATACACATTATAGTGAATGAATGAATTAGTGTTATGAACGACATTAATGTCGTTTAAATAACATCAAATCAATAATATTGATAAATTACAGCTGAATAGCATCAACATAAAATAATAAAGCTGAATGTCAGGAGAATTAGGAAAGGTAATAGTATAAATTCATGAGTCTATAGTCTCTACTGAAGGCCAGTCAGGGCAGTAGTAGGGGCTGGACTTGTTTCTTTTCAACACAGAGCACTGGTTGTTTGAGGCGAATTGCAATAGCCTCTGCTGTTTGCAGCATGCGGTGCTTCGATGATGATTTTGGCAATTTATATTAGGCACCCGATATATTATAGAGAAGGATTCTTCTACGCTGGCTCTGTGACCAGTTTATATGAAGAAATCAGACCAACGGGCACGTATACGCCAAGATGGTATGGCCTACCTAAAGTGCATAAACCAGGGGTACCGTTAAGACCAATACTTGATATGCAAAATTCGCTCTACCATGCTCTAGATAGATGTTTTTTTTTATTGCACACTAGTCAGTAACTAGTGTAATGTGTCTAGTCCTATCTTCGGTGCAGACTGAATTCTATCAGTCATGTTTGCAATGTGGCCACCATGCTAGGTGGCTCGCCATTACGGTGCACTGTGGATTGTTGGTATTAGATGGTTGGAGGCAATCGGCACATTGCAAACATGACTGATAGAATTCAGTCTGCACCGAAGATAGGACTAGACGTATTACGCTAGTTACTGACTAGTGTGCAATCAAAAATATCCAATACAGTCCTACAGGAGGTCAGTCGCGAGCCTGAATAGCTCAGTGGTAACGTCTCTGACTGCAGCACTGGGCGACGCGGGTTCGAATCTCAGAAGGGACATCAGTTCCTTCAAGGTTGCAGATACGCCTTGCTGATGAGTGCCAACTAGCACGAAACCTAGGTCCAAGGCTTCCTGCCGATTGCCTCCAACCATCTAATACCAACAATCTAGATAGATGGTTAGTAAATATTCTCAAACCTTTGCATGAGAAGATAATGAAATATAGCGTCAAAGATGTATTTGAATTCGTAGACAAAATAAAAGATATTAATATCAAGGACAAAACCATGATATCTCTGAACACAACATCGTTATTCACAAATGTACCTCTAACAGAAACAGTAAATTATATATGTGAACATGTGGACAAGCAGTCGATAAACATTGGAATCCATATTGAAATCCTAAAAGAATTGATATTAAGATGTACCATGAATGTAAACTTCAAATTTGACGGCACGCTTTACAGGTACGTGGACGGGGTTCCCCATTAGCTCCCATTCTGGCTGATTTCTTTCTAAGTAAGCTAGAAAATGGACCTCTGAACAACCTTATCAGTAAGCTCTCATTTTATTGCCGATATATGGATGATACCTTTATTCCTTGTGATAATGGTTCCGATAGTAGTACAATAATTACTGAATTCAATGAAGTACATTCGGCTATGGAATTCACATGCGAAGAGGAATCCCAAGACAGCATTGCCCTCCTGGATGTCCCCCCCCTCTTACAAGAAAACCGAATGGTAGCATAAAAAAAATTTGCATAGGAAAAGTACTTGGACAAGAAAATATACAAATTTTCACAGCCTCGTTCCTCCCAAGTACAAAAGAAATTTAGTAAAGACCCTCATCCACAGAGTTAAAGCTATATGCTCAGAGGAAGTAATTGAAGATGAATTAAGCATTGTATATGATACTTTGATCGAAAATGGCTGTCCCGACAAATTTATCAAGAAACACATGACAAAGAAAGCGGAAAAGGACTACTCACTGTCTGTAAGCAAGAAGCCTTCATATATACGACTACAATTCATGGGCGATATACCAAGTGAGATAATTACGAAGAAATTAAGAAAATCAGTTCAAAGAACTTTTAATGCTGGCCAACTACAGGTATTATTCTCTACACAACCGATGGTGCTACCTCGACTGAAAGATGAAGTACCTAGACTAGACTAGCCACTTCAAATTGTATCTATCAATTCAACTGCGCTTGTGAAGCGAGTTATATTGGCCGTTGCTATAGGAAATTGATTTTTCGTGCTCGAGAACATATCCCACTATGGCTAAGTAAAGGTGTGGTTAAAACTATTAACAGCTCGATATCAGACCGTCTGGTGCAAACCGGTCACAAAGCTAGCGGCATGCTGAAGCAGAGTCCCACACTAGGACGAAACAGATGTCCAGTACTCCCTGCAGGTTTTCCAGTGGTTCTTTAACCGATGTCAGCTCATGAAACATTAATGTTGCTAATGATAACAATAATTATTCAACTAGTATAGATGTATATAACTGTAGAACTTGAAGAAGAAGAAGAGAAAGTTATCGAAAGTGTGAATATTGTTTGTTGACTACTAATCAGCTGTCTTTTAAAACTTTTACCGGGCATCTTCTTTAATCAATAATAATAATAAAAATCATTAAAGTCATCAATGCATCGGTAGTATTCAGTGGTAGCAGAACACTCGCCAAACATGCAGGAGATTTAGGTTTGTTATGGACTGACCGAGTATAAAATATTACTAATGAGATAAGCATAATAAGATAAGCAGTCTAAACTGGTCACCAACTCAATTCCAAAGAAAACCTTATTCATAAACTTGGAATTCAAAGATGATCAAGCATCACAGATATGCTCAAAAATCGTCTCTCTAAACCAATCAGTGTAAGACGTTGTTTGCAGCAAAATTACAAATGACGTTCACCAGCCACAAGTTGTTCTGCATCGCTGTAAAAGATAAGCTCTCCCGTCTGGTCGCCTTCAAGTGCATCTATCAGTTCACCTGCTCTTGTGGAGCAAGATGCATTGGCTGTAGCCAGAGGATGCTTTCCACGGATGGATACGAGAACATATTCCAGTATAGTTTTACAAGGGAGAAAGGAAGTGTGTGCGAAGCTCTATTCTAGAACACTTGATCGACTTCTGTCACTCTGTCAACCCTGACCATGATTTTAAGACCACCTACCGAATCCATGCTAACTTGCCAGCCGCGTTTTCTTCCTTACAGACTTCTAAAGACAACGGAGGCATTGGCAATTCATGAATTTAAGCCAGACTTTTGTGTGCAAAAGAAGTATGTACAATCCCGACTTCTGCCTTGGCCATAGAGGGATAGATGTTTATTTATATTTATTGTTTATTTAGTTATTCTATGTACCTTTGCTTTATTGCTAGGAGTATTATTATTATTGTCACTATTCTCACTCTGAATTGTTTCTGCTTGTCCCAATTATCATTCTAAACCCAAAATTATTAATTTTTATTTTTAATTTTTACAATATCGAATTCTATGGTATCAAATTTCACACCATGTTATGCAACATTTTATATTCGCCTACTAATCCTATAATTATACACCCCTTCCCACCAACATTTATACACCTTATGTATTATTCTATATATGACATTGATTGTTTTGCTACTTGACACTTCACTATGATTATAATCACAAATATTTTAATCACATTTCACACTATTATTATTCCAAGTATTCACACCTCTGATCTAATTCCTTCACCGGATATAATTTCTTAAAAGCCATATATATGTATACGACTATACAGCTTGATATTAAATTTGTTGAAAAGAGTCTCTTCGCTGAATATTGCTTTCTTAATAAGATACAACGGACGATGACAGAACGACTGGTATTGTTTAGTATTTGTTAAATTCCCCTGACGCGAAGAGTAAACTTAGAAGACCCACACATTGACGAAGGAAAATTAACTATCACACAAGCTTGCTGCAACACAGAGTGAGAGCTGGATAAATAAGTGGTTGTATTCCTACTTTTCTGATAGGAAGCAGTACACTGACTACAATGGAAAGTCCTCCACTACCTCACTTACTTTAGCTGGTGTTATCAAGGTGCTGTTCTTTCTCCTTTTCTGTTTTCTTTTTTCTTACATGACTTGCTCTATTCTGATGTAGCCACTTTTGTCAAGTATGCTGATGACCTCTCTGTCTCCATGCCTGTCAACTCTCAGTCAGACTGTTCCATATTAAATAACTTTCTCTCGGAAATTAGTCAGTGGTCCTCTTCAAACGGTCTTAAGCTGAATCCGTCTAAATGTCAGGTAGTAAATTTCACTTTCAGACGAAAAAGTGACCTACAACAACTAGCTAGCTCACATGGTCCCACTATCATTGACGGCATAGAGGTTGAAACTACATCTAATGTCAAGTACCTTGGACTGAGTATTTCCTCCGATCTTTCCTGGTCCTCTCACATCTTGCTAGTGACTAGAAAGATGTTTTGCTTAACGTTCTACGTTAGGAAGTTAAGGCAGACACTTTGAACATTAATGATGAAAAGGTTATGTGCTCAATCGACACAGAATCTTTATTCACCAATGTTCCTCTTCATGAAACTGTTGATTTCATTTGCGATTACATCACAAACAACGGGATAAACTTAACTATTCTTGTCAACTACATTCGAGACATCATCTCAATATGTATAGAAAATATTAGACTCACCTTCCAAGAAAAGACATACAAACAAATCGATAGTGTCGCGCGATGGGGAGCCCTTTTGGGCCCCACTTAGCGAACATATTCATGTTGAAATTGGAGAAACAAATACAAGGTATGCCAGGAAAATTTATGCTACACAAACGCTATACGGATGATACTCTCATTATTGGTAATGATAGTAAATCTATTGAAAACTTTATTACCCTATTTAATCATATTCATCCAAATATTCGAGTGACTTCCGAACGCGAACTGAATAACAAACTCGGTTTCCTCGATATTACTATGAATAGGAGATATGATGGTACGATTCAGCCATTCATATTTCGTAAACAGACATGGAGTCGACAATATCTTCATTTTACCAGTATAAACGTTCCCTAATGAAATGTTTGTTCTCAAGGGTCTGAAAAATATGCACAAGTGACACAATGATGGATGAGCTTCGACATATACATTGTCTTATTAGCTAATGGTTATCCAGAAAACGTTATCAGTTGTCACAGCAAGGATAGATCACATCTAGAAAAGACAGCTTCTGTAGTAAAGAAAGCCATCTTTATTAACCTAACATTCAAGGGTGACCAGATGATGCAGTTGACAGCTAGCTCAAAGACTTCGGTCAGCCATCAAGTGCACATTCTACGCCGCATCTCTTTCCCTCACATGCTGAGCATTTTCGATCCCTGTACCTACGATGTCGTGGTCGAACAGAACATGTTCCAAAATGGTTATTAAAACATAAAAAAACCAGTATCATCCATTTCAAAGCACTTAATAATTTCAGGTCACCAAATCAATATCAATTAATAACGGCTTCACAATTATTTCACATAACTCTAATTCAAGGATGGTTATTGAAGGTGATGGAAGCACTTTGGATTAATCACATACAGCCTAAACTATGTGTACAACAAAGAACAGACTTCAACCTTCGCTTACCATAGACTGACTGACTCCTTGACCTATTTAATTGTGATGATTAGTCATTAGTAGAATGTACTTTTGGTTTTTTTTATATAACTGAGTAATTGTCATGCATTTTATTTTATTATTATTGTTAACCATGGCTAGTTGTAAAGCGGTTGTAAAAAGAAAGTACGAAATGACGACATCATCTCGCGAAGTTTGTCTTCTAAATGCCTTAGTTAAAATTTATCAAAAAGGATCTAATTGTTTCAACATATATGAATCAATAAGAAGATAAATAAAGTAGTAGTTTTTCTTACTGCCAACTGGATTCTGATTGGCTGCTTGCTATGTCATGTGACAGAGGTCATTCATTGTTTGTTATGTCATTGGTAGACAGACAAGATAGATTGTGAATCATTACTGACTAACGATCATCAATGGACACACACATAGCAAACTATATCAGATTAGCCAAAAAAAGCAGATATCATCTGACTACATATCAAGAGGTTCGACTCCCGAGACCGAGGAACTCATAAACCTCGGCTAGTTCACTAGCCCATGTAATAAGCTTGGCGAAGGAGAGATGAACAGGCTTGTGTGAGGATAGCACATTCACCGTGTGTAAAACAGAAAAGTAACAAACAGCAGCACGGTTACACAGAAACTTTGCAGATTGAAGCTCCATGTCACACTGGGAATGTGAGAAATAAAGAAGCGCTGTTCTATCGAGAACTTCGTCCGCTCTACCCCCCCCCGACCACCCGGAACCAGCTGGATCATGTCCTGATCATCAAATAACAAATCTACACATTATCACTGTAAATTATTATTATTATTTTATTTCCTTTAGTTCCTACAGGAAGATGGGACTTCAGCCGCACGTCGTCATTGCGTTCGGTTCTCTGCCAACGTTTTCAAACGTTGGCTCCACGTTTGCCCACATT
>OX235275.1:24325099-24344668 GCA_944472155.2 Trichobilharzia szidati | reverse complement strand
GCGAGATTAAAATGAGTAATTCCAACGTTTCCTCTGTCCCGCAATCTGGTCCGAACTTCTTCAGGGAAATTAATCGAAATTAACATAACAGAGGTTTTATATATAAAAGGAACATCACTTGTTTTTAAAAATTTGTCCAATCATGAGTCATTCAATAAGCATCAACAAGTATAATAAACAAAATTTTATGAGCTGTGATCAAAATTTGACCTCGAACTTACAAATATTGGTCTACCTTTGTTAAGCACTTTAAACAGAGTGTGTGGGGTAAACCGTTGTAAAACATTTCTTAACGTCTCCATAAGAAGATATGGACAGTCGAGAATTTTGACCAAGTATTAATAATTAGTGATACATATCCATTTTTTATTTATTAATAAGGATTTCCTATGCATCAGCTAACATCACGCCTTCATGTCTGTTCAAACTGTTAGTATCTAGAATTTTATGATTAGACGTATTTTCAAAATTATGGTGTTTAGGATTCGAGTTTAGTAGAAGCACCTTGTCGGACTTATTGCTTTGTATTCTTTCTGAAGATTGAACTGCTTTATTGGACCTACTGGACAAAGTTTTTAAAAACAAGTGATGTTCCTTTTATACATAAACCTGTGTTATGTTAATTTCGATTAATTTCCCTGAAGAAGTTCGGACCAGATTGCCGAACAAAACGTTGGAATTACTTATTTCAATCTCGTTGAGATTTTACAAATATATTTTTTACAAATGTCTACTTCTCACTCGGCGCCCAAATATTTTAGAACTATTCTGTCAAATCTTGACGACAGTTCATTTGATGTACTATAGAGACTTTGAATTCCATATTTTGTTTGTTTTAATCATCCCACGAGTCTTCATACATTTTTGCGATAAATTCTGGTGATGAGTTATTCACCCATTAATGTTTCCGTTACTGTTTGATGCAACGCCTTCACCAGATTCATGGAAAATTGCGACAAACAACAAAGGAAAGGGAAAAAGAATGATATATAAAATAAATTATGAAGCCATGTGAACAAAGTGACATGATTATAGGCAGCAGTAAACTGTGCCCGAAACGCCACCCACTTATTAGTACTGTATCACTGTGTATTATATCGAATAAACTTATCCAATGTGGAATTATTCTGTCACAGTGCTCTCTTTTTACTCTTACACTGACTTTTGAGTTCATAGGCCGAATGCGGGAGGGAAGTTTGGGCTTCTGATACCACTTTATCTTCCTGTTTTAAACAGTTCAATATTGCTACCTTCAAGTTATTTTGGCTTGAATGTTGATCTAGATCTCAATTTAAGAGTTTTTAACAAGGCCCTGTGTTATAAGTGAACTGAACTGAATAGACCCGTTGTTACTTTATGTCTGTGCCTGTTAATTAGCCTATAACGGTAATGAACTTGACTGGTACGCGCTAATACGTCAATTTTTCCGTTGCACCTTCCGATTCACTGAGCCACGCAAATATCAAAAGACAAAGACTGGCTGGCCTCTGTTTGTGAGATGCTGTATTATGCTGTTCTACACTATATAGTTTGAGAAACAAAACATCGTATTTATACATTTTATTAACCATAATAAAGTCGACTCACAACCGTGGGAATGTACTGTTCTCATTGGCTGGAAGTGTCTATTCTGATTGCTTGGTGATCCGACAAAGACCAAGGTGAGACAAAAGACACACACACACTAAATCACAATATACGTGAGAAATGATAGATCTACATAGTAACTCCATGACAAGATAAATTACACGATTCGTGAGAAAGGATGATATACTATTTTATGCTGGGTCCTATCACCCTGATAAATGAGAGTAGACTTGATTCATAAATCATAAAGACGTGTTTATTGGAAAATTCCGGTTGTCATGCTGATATAATAGAGACTCAATATAAAACAAGCAATAAAGGTTAATAAAGCAGGATTTAATGAATTCATCAAATTTCGGTGGAACTTGTCAGCTGAATGCTCTACATACACGGATATATATATTTTTTTATACACTGACTATGATCATACTGATATAATCAATAACATCACTATATGTATGCCTTTCGGTACTTAATTCTGATCTTAATTGTAACTCGACATTTCTTTATCACGATCGTTTATTGTAGTAGATTCAGATAATAAAGGACAATAGGCTCTTGTAGGCTGTGTTAGTTCTTGCAATATATATATCTATCTTTTAGAGATCTAATTTCTCTTTGAAAGCGTTCACCAATGGAGCTGATATTATATGATCAAGGTCCAATTGTTAGCCACTGTGTGAAAAATCTTAATTCCACATGGATTTTATTCGTTCGCATTCTAAGTACCTTTTTGTGTTAACCTAGCGAAAGTATCCTAAAGGGAGAGAAAAAGTTAGAAAGGTCGCTCCGCAAATTACCCTTTAATATATGTGATATACCAAAATTGACACCTCTCCTCATTCAGTATGTTAATGGGAAGAGGTTTAAAATGTTCCATCTTCTTCTCATAAGGAAGGTGGGAGATAGTGCTCACCAATTGTCTACTGTTTGTACTCTTTCCAAGATAAGTGCCTCCTTAAAGCGAGAACTAGCCGCATGTATACAGTATTCTGGATGAGTCCTGTTATGTTTCGTTAGATTACTTTAAACATAGACTCGTCTAAACATTTGAAAGTTCTTCGAAGTGCCCATGCCATTTGAAAATTATTAGCTAAAGCTTTGTTGTAATATGCAGTTGTTTTCAAAGTGCCCCCTTGCTATTGAGAGTTTCTGTTTTTCTAGCTCTGGTTTTCGTGATAGTTTCTCACGAGAAGGCTTTTATGTCTTCAGTATTCTTCTCTAGAGAGAACCTTCTATCTTTGGAGAAGGATTGCTGACAAACTATAGAAGTGACATAATTACTACAGGCGGAGATTAGAGTAATACTTTTTTTGACAATGGGTTTAAATAGTCACTGTCATCTATCCCTCACAAGTTGGTACTTTCTTTATCACTTGTATGCAAAATTCTCATGGAGTTGCTAAAAACTAAACTGATAGTCGTCAACTTATGGTCGATTTGCTGTTTTTGAGCTATTTTAAACCATCCGTTAGCTCTCTTTTTTGTTGCGATTCGTCTATGCATCAGCTGTGTTTAAGCATATTATGCCATCTTTGGATTCGAAATATCTTTTAATTACACTGTTAATATGAAGTCAGCGACGTGAAGGGTGAATAACATCATCAACTGAGAAGAGAAACGTAATTTATAATGCGGAGGTGGGTGGTTGGTTGGTTGGGATCCACTGATTTACATAGTACTCGGATGAAACCTTAGGATTTTTAAATCACTATATCACCCTACCTTCAAAAGTTAGTGTAGTGGAACGCAGAAATTCTGATCGCGCTGGTTTTACTTTTCAAAATGCCTGATTTCCAGACTAGAAGCTGTACGCATTACCTAATTTAGTTTAGTTTAGTTTAGTTCATCTTACCTTAGCCACTAAAGAATTAGTTTCTCTCTCGATGTCTGTCCGTCTTTATTCCACTCACTGTGTATTCATCTGTGTTCACATGTGATGCCACGACGCTCCGAGAGAGGTATCTGCGTTCTATCTCCCGTGTGAAGTGGTATAATAGGGTGAGCAATATTGAGGTTAGGCGTCGAGTGCTAGGTAAGGAGGGGTTGTGAAGCAGCTGCATCGATTGAGATGGTTAAGACATGTGTTACGCATGTGTTATGTCTAGCCATCGCCTTCCTCGACGATGGGCAATGTTAGCTGACATAGGGTCGATCAGGTTGGAAAAGAGGCAGCTAGTGGGGGTCAAACCAGAAACTGGTTTCACCAGTCAATGAAATCCACAACAGTTACGTAGGGAGGTGTAGACTTCCTGACTGACTGGTTGGGGGTCCTCGGGACGGTAAAAACCAATGGCAATGGCTGGAGACAATTGGTGATGTGGCTGGCTCATTGATCGTTCTCAATGACTGGCCCAGATGCAACCACTCCTTGTGACTTATAATGCCCAATGAAACTATATTCTTCTTCGATATTACTATTCTTTTGCTTCATATCTGTGTTTACTGTCTCTATTTTGCGTTTCTTTCTACTTTCTTCTTCTTTTCTGGTTTTGTGTGCTACGTGGAGGGAGTGTGGCGACTCAAACTGCTGCATATATCGGTGCAAAGTTCTATGTTGAAACCAATCAGTTAGTCAATCAGTCAGCTCGGACAGAGCTTTGGGTGCTTACGTAGGTATGTGGATGGTTGTTACTTTCCGACTGCCCTTACACCATGGGAATTGATTTTTCTTCTTCTTATGATACCTGAAATAAGAAGAGAATTAGCATTTCGTGATTGCTGAGCTTAGGGGACAGTTGGTTGAGACCGGTCACACACACACACCCTGTGATACCATGAAACGTACCGATTGAGTATTTTTTTACTTCCCATTTAAATTTTGCTGTTCACAACAGTTAAATCTTCCTAATTTATTCAGATGTCTTTTTTAATGATATTGTACATGAATTTTTTTAATTATTTATTTATCATTTAGGTTATGGAAAGTAATCGTACTCAGTGTACTGGACCATTTTATACCGGACAAAGAGGTGTTTTACCGCCGCTAGTTACCACAGACTTTATTTCACGTGATCAAGGCACATGTGCGCCTTGCTTTATCCGATCTTCGTTGTATTCTGTACCGACTACTGCTGATCTCTTGAAGACTGTTGGTGTTCCCTTTTCACTGACAATATCACCATTCGCTGTTCAGCATAGAGATGATATGAATATTGTTATAAGTGATATGGGTCCTCAGGTGAGTTGTTGTTGTGTATATATTGTGATCAGTTGCATACTATGTATATTGTTTCTATATATGATTTGGTGAGTGAACTGTATTCTAGTACAAAAATAATGACAGCTTACAGGCTTGTTGATGTGTTGAGTTTATTCCAAATAATCTAGCGTAGATATAAATATATGTGTAAAAATTGGGCACTGTGGTAGTAATTCCATATTAGTTTGTTTATTAGATATATCACACAGTGAGTGAAACAGTATTATTTACTGGATGACAGTGTTTCGAACACAATTCATCATTGTTCATAATCATATCAAATGTAATCACACGACTTTGACACTTGAGTTTCATAGTTTTCTCCTACTTGTCGTAGATGTAGTAGAATTTTCCAGATATCTAGGTGGACATGTGTTGAATCACTCCTATTACACGTATTTGCAGGTGATTCGATAAACAGAGCTTCTGTTATCAATCTCTCCCTCCACCCTGTTATATCAGTTAGATTTTAAACCTATCATCCTATCCCATCCCATCCTATTGTATGGTTGTGTGTACCTGCATTTGGCGTAGTGCTATAGCTAAATTATTCCCTAGATTCCTTATGTTATTCGGATCAACCAATCTAGATTTTGCTAAGTTTTTATGTTCAGCTAGTCTGACTGTCCCTGTTATACTAGTTTGACCTATGTATTTGACCTGACAATCATTGCAGGCAGGGTATTAGATAAACTAAATTGTTTTGTTTTAAAGGCTCCACAGGATTGATCCTTTAACCGACAAAGCTTGTTTCTAATTGAGTTTGTGGTTGGTTTGAATGCCAGCCACTTTTATTCCTGCCTTGTTAAGAATTCTGCATAAGGCTTCCGAGGTTCCTTCCTTGTATGGAATTACTACTGATGATTTAGATTCCTTATTGTTGGTGTCGTCATTAATATTATTATTATCATCACTATTATTATTATTATCATTATTATTGTTATCACTATCGCTACTATCATTATTTATTTTATTTTTACATTTCCTTACATATTTCCTGACTAATTTATCCGGGTAATTATTAAGTTTCAAGGCTTCTTTTATGTGTATCACTTCCTGTTTTAGATTTTCTTTGGTACTACTTAGTTTTTGTGCTCTGTCATTTAATCTAGCGTAGATATAATTGAAAAGTATATTCAACTCGGACATTAATAATTGTTTCATTATATATGTATATATATATATATATAACTATTGATTAAAAATGCCAATGTGGTACATTATGGGCACCAAGATCAGATGGCCAGAAAAGATCACCAACAGCGGTTTCTAGGAGCGAACCCACCCAGCAGGAACCGATTGTGCAACAAATATGCAAGGAGAAATGGAGGTCAATTGGCCATACTCTGAGAAAACCATCAAGCGACATCACAAGCCAGGCTATCGCTCGAGTGGAATGCGAACGGGAAGCGGCGAGTTGGTCGTCAGTGTGAGGGTGACATGGAGGAGGTCATGCTGAGAAGAGGAGATGAAAGCATGTGGGTAGACGTGAAGCAAGGTGAAAACTCTGGCAGAGAACCGAACGCAGTGGAGACGTGCAGCTGAAGCCTTATGTTCCTCTAGGAACTAAAGGGAACAATAATATTGAAAACAATTAGTCCCCTTTATAGAAAACCTACCTGGTTAGGACTGTATCTCAATTACCACAGTTTTTGCCCTGTTCGGTAGAAAAGAGCTTTAGTAAGGTGCTTCTTCAGTAGATTCCAACAAATATGCACTAAAGACACACTGGATGAAGGAGAAAGAAAATTGACACAACCTCTGGTTGATAACAATTATCCAGACAAGTTCATCAGGAGATATAAAGTAGTCAAAACACCAAGACCCACTCTCCAACTAGCCCCTAAGAAAGACGTGTACATCAAGCTACCCTACGTGGGACATCAAAGCAGCTTGATAACTAAACAAAGACTGAACGCTGCTGTCAAAAAGACTTTATGCAGCTAATTTCATAATAATTGAGAATGTGAAGCCAATATATCCAACTAAACCCTTTGAACATGCGGAAAATAATGTCACACCGCACTGTATTTACCAATTTGAATGTACGTGTGGACACACATATATAGGGAAGACTGATCGATCTCTGCAAGTAAGGCCTTCAGCGCATATTACTAAATGGCTCCAGAAACAAATAGAATCTTCAGAACCCATTAATGGTGAGAACAGGATACCTAGCTCCTCTATCGCGAAACATATTGCAGAGGAGACAAGAAATAAAATTGGTGTATACACAAATCTTTTAAACCTATCTGTAAAACGTGTTTGGTGGAGGGCGTATCCTAAAGTTTTTGGAATCCCTAGCTAGCAATTAGAAAGTTTAAACCACCTTTATGCATTCAAAGCAACAATTCGTCATCACTCTAAACCATCTTCCTTGTTAAACTTTGTTTTGATACCAAATAGGGTAGATGTACTATTACCTCTGCTATTTGGTTTAATGATTGATCTTCATTGTTATTTTGACCTTGAATTTGTCCTTTTAACTTGACCTAAGTAGTCTATTTTCCCACCTCTTAACTCTTTATTAATTTCATTTATATATACATTCCTATGACAAGTTCGTGTGGGATCAGATTGTTTGAAATGTGTTGCACGCAAATACAACACTACACGATTCAGACAAATTGCGTCTTCTTATTGCTTTGTCTAGAAACAATAATAATGAGCACCAAAAGAAGTAATATACAAAATTGTCTCATACTTTATGCAAGGGTTGGGATACTCCGCGAACGTCTATACTAAAGCAAGTGGCTGTCTTAACGGGTCATTCTCTCCTACGAGCGTCTGAATTGAAGTTTGATCCACAAATCAGTGGTGGAAGAGCTTCGGGAGCTACATTCCCAAGGTTGACAGTAGCCAAAACAGTTTCATCCACTTTTTTATCTTTTAGGATTCTCAGGCCCATGTACATCATAGACTTGGAGTTCAGGGTATTTCGCCTCTCCTCCTTAGGTAGAATTGCATGTCGACCAATCCGCTTGTTAGCACTAGGCTTTCGTATTCACTCCCTCCCCACCCAATTTTTGTGACGAACAACCCCCACCTCCTTGTGTAGTTAGTGAATAGGACTCACCTGGTAGAGGATATGAAGGTGCATGACTACATGAAGGCGTTTCGAGAGGAAGACCAAGGTACAACCGCGCTTGACCGTACTAAGTCGTTTATAGGGACATACTGATTTGGATTTTTGCAAATGTACCTGTAAATTCAATTTTCCTAGTTTTTTTATTTAGTCCATTTTTAGCAAATCAAGTTTAGGGTTGGGGCCAAAAACACGATTATTGTAGGATTGTAATTGGTGTTGGCTGACTTCTGGCTGGGTTTCAGCATCGGAGTTTGCACAGAGTTGCAACAGCAGTTCAAGTCGCCATATTCCATGTAGCAAACAAAGACAAAAGAGAGAAATAAAGGGATTTAAAATTAATCTAATGTGCAGAAATGTGAGAGAATGGTAGCATAGAAGGACATTTAAGATTTAATAGATATAGGAGGAGGTCTCAAAGAGTAAATGCATCTACGCCACTCAGAAGGATTTTGAGCCATATCTTCAATAGCCTTCAGCTATTAATTTTTCGAATCTCGAGGACCCCCGACCAGGCTTTTGCTTTGACCACCCTAAGTCTTTTTCAGCCTAATCCTATGTCGGTTAACATTGCTTGTCGAGGGAGGCGATGGTTTAGCATGCGTATGTAGCTTCCGCTCCTTAGCTAACACTCGATGCCTAACTTCAGTGTAGCTCACCACATATTATGTGC
The DNA here is from genome assembly GCA_944472155.2 of Trichobilharzia szidati. Taxonomy (NCBI): domain Eukaryota; kingdom Metazoa; phylum Platyhelminthes; class Trematoda; order Strigeidida; family Schistosomatidae; genus Trichobilharzia; species Trichobilharzia szidati. The sequence goes on along the minus strand of OX235275.1, from coordinate 24,336,121 downwards.
GTCGGTGGCACAGCGGTAAGGACTCTCGCCGACCATGCACATGGTGCGGGGTTCGATCGCCTGACGACGCACACCTGATATCAATGGTTAGCCTGCTAAATTTGGGCTACCGATATCACATGCTGAGAATTCCATACTTGTACCAAAAATACGGTGTGGTTTCAAGCTATAATCAAAAGAGAAAAATAAATTATGTAAGATAGAAGGTAGGACGCAAACATCTGTGGTCAAAGACAGCTAGTCTCTTTCATCGTTTCTTCCACTTCCAGTTGCCATGTCTCATAGCTATAAAGAAGGAATAGGCGGACTGTTTTGCGCAGTATAACTGGATATCATGTCTACTCGAAAGAGGATGTAAGTTGGCAAATGCTATCCAACACGAGCCATTTTTTATCCGTCAACTGAGATTTCGTTAGTGTATTATTAGGGTTGGTGCAACTTCTCAAACAGGGTAATTTAGTCAACACTTTCACAATGACTTCACTTCCTATTTGTAAGTTAGGAGTTGATTTTGTTGTCCAAGCCTTCAGTATCATCTTGCATTCGACAGAAGCCTATCTCATTTCAGACATTCGAGGATTTCCACTCAAGGTGTTCAGGCGTTTTCACCTAGGAGGAGTAGTATATCATCCGTATACTGTAAGTCAACAAGACTTTTGTCCAGTAACAAGTGAATCCCTAAGCTGCTAAAGCCAGTTAAGATCAGTTTCATCAGTGCGTCTGTGGTGGGATCAAACAAAAAATGGGGATATCACATCAATTGACAACCCTAAATTAGCTATTATATGGCTATGTGAGTTCGAGTAGGGTATCTGACTTGATTAGCGCGACACACTCTCCGCACTTCGTTCACTGCCAGATGTCGGCCGATGGAGTCGAACACCACATCTGCAGGTCAAGAAGCATAGCAAGTGTCGCACACCAGTATATGTAGTAATATGCTTATGTTCTAGAATCCGTCGAAGGGTGAATGCACCATGATCAATGTACCCTCTTCTTGGACTAAAGCCTGACTGGTTTCCTCGTTTTTTTTCTCTCTCCCGAGCAATGTTATTTTATTTGTCTTGTCTTTTTTCTTTCTTTTCTATATCTCATAGGGTCCTGTTCGGTGTATACGTTGTAAAGCCTATATGAATCCTTTTATGAATTTCATTGATGGAGGTCGACGATTTCAATGCCCACTGTGTAATGGTTTAACTGAAGTATCCACAGAATATTTTGCTCACTTAGATCATACTGGACGTCGAATAGACGCCAGCCAAAGACCTGAACTTTGTTTAGGCAGTTATGAAATATTAGCAACTGCAGAATATTGTAAAAATAATCAACTACCTTTACCTCCAGCGGTTATCTTTCTCATTGATGTTTCTCAATCATCTATACGTTCTGGTGTCGTACAATTGTTTTGTTCAAAGTTTGTAGAACGTATTCTACCAGTTTTACCGAAGTAAGTGTATACAATTCTTTTATGGGTATTTATTGATTATTTATGATTCTCTTTGGTTCCGAGTGGAACATCATAGGACTTCAGTAGCACCACCACATCTCTATTTCATCTTGTTTTCTGCTATCGTCTTTATCTGGCTCCAAGATTGCTTGCTCATAAGCTCTCACATCTCCTTCAATGTGTGTCACTCTCGGACTCACATCCCATGTTCAATCCACCCCTGTTTCATTTGCATTAGGCTGTTTTTGCTGGGCGGATTCACTGTCTGCTGGAGTCCCGTGTTTCCAATTCTTTCTGGCTAACCATTTGATCTTCAACATGGAGCCAGTGAAGACATATGTTGATGAAAGCCTGAAGCCGGTTCCAAATGCTTTCGTTAATGTCTGCGCCAAGTCTCTGAAAGATGATATAGAAACACTGACTGACTGACTACTAACTGACTGGTTTCAACGTAGAACTTTGCACCGATATGCAGCAGTTCGAGTCGCCACACTTCACTCAGCACACAAAGCCAGAAAAGAAGAAGAAAGTAAAAAGTAACGTAAAATAGAGACAGCAAAGAGAGATATGAGGCAAAAGGAATAGTAATATCGAAGAAGAATATAGTTTCATTGGGTATTATAAGTCACAATGAGTGGTTTTTACCGTCCCGAGGACCCCTAACCAGTCAGTCAGGAAGTCTACACCTCCCTACGTGACTGGCTGGCCTAAACTAACTGTTGTGGATTTGATTGACTGATGAAGCCATGTTTTGGTTTGACCGCCACTGGCTCTTTTCGTTTCCAATTCTATGTCAGTTAACATTGCCGATTGTCGAGGAAGGTGATGGCTGGACATAAGACATGCGTAACACATGTCCTAACCGTCTCAGTCGATGTAACTTCACAGCCTCGTCGAAGCACTGACTAACTTGATATTAGTGTTTAAAATCTGCATCTTTTTCTCTGCGCTTATTTCAGTAGATTCCTAGACTGTGTTGCCCTTCCGATCTTGACTGGCTTTTACATCAGCTGTGCTGCCTGTTGTTCAGATTTTTCCTGTTGGTAGTGATTGATGCTTGTTGTTATTTTTGGTTGGGTAACTCTATCGTATCTGTTTTCTCTATACGCCCTTGAATTTCCTTCTTCACTGCCTGACTCTGCTTACAACTTGTTTGCTTTCGCTTGTAGACCGAGTATGTGGTGTTGTGACATTAGATATATAAGTCTTGCGTGAAATCCAAATCTTCCTAGAGTTTTTTCTCGCTTCCGGCAGTCCGCCTCACGATCCAATCCACCATAGTTAGGAATATCATCGGTGATGGTCGACAGCCGCCCTGTCTTACTCCTGTATTCCCTTCAAAGATCACATCACTTGACATGTGGTCTGATCACCATATATGTACATACCTGTTGAATGAGGTGGATAAAGATTTTTGGCACTCTGTAATAGTGGTGAAGCACTCTCCAAATCACTTTGCAGTCAACGCAGTTGAAGGCTTTTTCAGAGTGGATAAAATTGTTGAGGTATAGAGATTTTTCGAGTATTAATAGTCGAAAATTAATCTGATACTCACTAGTGACTGGCCCTATTCAGGCAGTTACCCTGGGGTTCTAGTGGGAAGCCGTGACCAGTAGGGTACAGCAGTTGAAGATGAGGTAGTAACTCATCGAAGAAGACATTGCGAAATGGTCGCGCTATGTTGTGAATTGGCAGAAGTTAGAATTCAAGGACCATTGGATCGGGTCCCAGTGGCTCAATGGTCTACGAGCTCGCCTTGTAACCAGAAGGTCCTGGGTTTGAATCCCGGTGGGTGCGTACTGATGAAGAGTCCCAAACTAGTATAGAGATTTGACTGCTCATTGTATGCACTGTGACTAGTGTCATACGGTGTGTGTGTGTGTGGTTTCAATTGCATCCATAAAGAATCAGCTCGTTGGTGATGTACTAGACCCTTCAAGTGACAAGGTGAATACGTTGACCATTTAGTTATTGTGATTTAGTGGTTCATAACAGTAAATTGTAGGGAATAAAAAGACAGTTGCAGCGAGGAAGAAAATTTTCTTTTCGACAAAGTCACCGTCAGCTAGGCTGTACATTCGTGTATTTATAATAAATGGGTAGGGAAGTTCCAGAATAAATTCTGGTCAAGGGTCAGATTAATAAAATTACAATTAGGAATTAAAATGTCATAATAAACAGGGGGACGAATAAAGCTCAGAAAAAAGTAGTATCATAATTACTGAGACGAATTGACATATTGTTCAATTAGTGCCTAGAAATGTAGAAGTAACAACAATAGACAGGATGATTGGATAAAAAATCTAGTGGGATCATAACTAATGTGACGAATAATTGTTTATGCAATCAGGGATTAAATATGTAGAAATAATAAAATGACATGAATAAACAGGAAGTTTGGATAAGAAAGTCAATTGGATAGTCACTATTAGGAGAATTACCTGTTTATGATGGCCACGGCAGGGACAAAGGTTGAACGTATTTTTTTTTGGATATATAGCGTGGGTTTGAGCTTTTGGATGGCTAATGCCTCGGCTATGCCCACAATATGCACAATCAATGTCAATCTTCTCAGTAATTATGATGCTACTTTGTCTGAGCTTTATCCGTCGCCCTGTTTATTATGGCATTTAAATTCCTAATTTTAATTCTATTAATCTGACACTTAGCCGGAAATTATTCTGGAACTTTCCTACCCATTTATTGCAAATACACGAATGTACAGCCTAGCTGACGGTGACTTTGTCGAAAAGAAAATTCTCTTCCTCGCTGCAACTGTCTTTTTATTATTCCCTATGATCAAATGTGTATATTCCATAATAGTGGATTGCTTACCAACCATTCACGTGGACTCACACAAAAAACTTGGAGGATCTGGACTTCGCCGATGATAAATGTCTGATTTCCCACAAACTGGAAGATATGCAAGCGAAAAGCAACAAGTTGGCAGAAGAAGCATCCAGAGAAGATGGGACTTCATGTGAACATAGAGAAAACAGAGGTAATGAAGTTTCCTGGACAAGAACAACAACAACAGACAACGATCAGCATAAATGGAGGGAACCTGAAAGAAACAACCTCTTTTACCTACCTTGGAAGCATCGTTTCAACTACAGGCTGAACTGACGAGGATATCAAAGCAAGAATCGGAAAAGCAAGACAAGCTTTTACTACTCTCAAGTCTGTGTGGAGGTCAACAGCACTCAGCATCAAAAATAAGATCCGGATTTTCAACTCCAATGTGAAGTCAGTCAGTGCTACTATACGGATCAGAGACTTGACCAGCGCGTCATAAAGAGCATCTCAAACAAACTACAGACCTTCATTAACAGCTAGTTGTCTTTGCTCAATACTCAGGATCAGATGGCCAGAAAAGATCAGAAACAGGGATCTTTGGGAACGAACCAACCAGGAACCCATTGTGAAACAAATAGGCAGGAAGAAATGTAGATGGATTGGCCATACTCTTAGGAAACCACCAAGTGACATCACTAGACAAGCCCTTGAGTGGAACCCGAAAGGGAAGCGGCGAGTTGGTCATCCAAGGGTGATTTGGAGGTCATGTGAAGAGGAGATGAAAACGTGTGGGCAGACTTGGAGCCAGGTGAAGACTCGAGCAGAGAACCGAATGCAATGGAGACGCACGGCTGAAGCCCTATGTTCCTGTTGGAATTAAAGGAAACAATAATAATAATTCACGTGTTTCACCTTTTATTCTCAGCCGTTATACTCGTAAAACTCGTTTAGCTGGTAGTAGCCTCGAAAAAGAAGGAAGGTTAGGTTGGGTGGGTGGGTGAGGGGGTGCGTGAGGCTAACAACCCTATGCCGTTAAAAAATACACCACAGTTAATGAAACTTCGGTAGCTTGAAGCTCGATATGTGAGACTGTTAGTTATCGTTGATAGACGACGACGAGTAGCAATACTTTCCGTAATCGTTTTATGACTGTTCTATTAGCCTACTTAATTCCCTCGGTGATTACTATGACAACCCCTGTGGTGGTGATTAAAATTATCACGAAAAGGTCCAGTTAACGATATTAAGGAGACGATTGTAAGAGAAGGGATTGAAGACGTAATGATAATAATAATAAGAATAAGAATAAACAAGAAGTTTTGATAAGAAGCGTAATCGGATAATAGTTATTGAATGTAATGACCAGGGGGGTAAAGACAAAGATTGGATGTACTTCTTTTAAATACATAAAGTTGGCTTGAATTTTTGAATCGCCAGTGCTTCTTCAGCTGTGCTCAGCTGTCTTGATCTCTCTCTCTCTTTGAGGGATCTGATCGGATCTTGTGTATGGGGATTTTGAAAGATTTTTCATCAAATGGAGCTGAATGTTCTTAGTTCATCAGATGTCCTATTACTGAGGTATACACGCACCTACATTCTCCTTTTTCTCGTCAGGTGAATTTTACAGACAGATGACCAATGTACTCAGCTGCGCAAGCGCAAGTGTACTCGTATATGCATGTTGATGTGGCCGAGTGTGACAGCTTGTCTTTCATGTGCACTGACCAAATAGTTTCTTGCGTAAGAAAATGTTATTCCTAGACTGGCAGCAAAGTATGTTTCATGAAAAGATCTTGAATTCCCCCTTCATTATCACGCTTTAATTCGAGATTCAGCAAACGAATTGTTTTGGGGACGACCTAGACTTGTTCGGTAGTTTTCTTTGGTTTCATAGTCTTATCTAGGAGTTTGAGTGGCAGATTTTTGCAGTCCTTCGTCAATAATACTTTCCTCAGTACCTAATTTCCGGATTCTTGAGGAAAGGGAGTGGATGACATTTCAATTTCTGCTTAGTGGAACAAGACTTTGGAAGTTGATAAACTGTCTGTTTCATATGAATTTTTTGTAACCAGAAGGTCCTGTGTTCGAACCCCCTGCAGTGGGTGCGTACTGTTGACGAGTCCCAAACCAGGACGAAACAGCTGTCCAGTACTCTCTGACTGGTTTTCTAATGGTTCTCTAACCGATGTGTCAGCTCATCATGAAATCCTGTAACGAATCATTCAAAATCCCTACAAACCAATACTTGAATTTTTTTTATAGATTGGATCTCGTCAGTGAGTTGTTGAAAACATCGGGAAAGTGGAACATCCTCGGGGGGGATTCTCTGCTTAATTTAATAGACTCCTACTTTTTAAAGTTTTTGTAGTTCAATGATAGAATGCTCGCCGGAGACACGGGAGGTCTACATTCACTTCTCAGCTAATGTAGTCGTGAACGTTATCTAGCCGGTAGTAGGCTCGAAAAAGACGAGGCGGGAGTGGGGTTGGTTGGTGGGAAGAGATGACGAGAAAAGAAATCGAAACTTCAGAACTTGAAGCCCTTATTTTTCATTTAGAACGTAAAGGATTGAGAATACAACTTACAGTTAAGAGCCACAGAGTCGACACCCTTCTGACAATGAATACATCACATGACGTTATCCGTACAACGTTAGAGAACATGATTGTAGTGTTACAATGTGTACGAGAGTACTCGTCACATGACATTCACATTGTTGATTATTTAATGGCAAACCAGAAGGAATCATGATGATGTCTATGGAGTGATTAAGTTTGACACTATGATTAGTCAGCTTTTTGTCTTTAGCGAGTGTACTGTTTTATATTTGTCACTTAGCTTGTTTGCGTATTTGTATTTCATGTTTAATTATAATTCTCTAGTGTTGGTTTGGAGGGATATCAGTTAGAGAACTATTAGAGAAAACCACTGGGGAGTACTGAACAGCTATTGTGTCGTCCTAGTTTGGGACTCCACTTCAGCAGTACACATCCGTTGGGGTTCGAACCCATAGCTCATAGACCATTTTAGCCACTGTGGAACTCGATTCAATGGGCCATAAATTCCAACTTCTGCAGATGTGTGACATATAGTGCGTAACTGACAGTCAGTGGCGTAGACGTGATATCCGACTATCGACCAAAGGGCGTGTGTACTGCTTATCAGTCCGCTCCGCCCTCCTTTATGGCTGTGAGACCTGGTCATTGAGAGTGGAGGACATGAAAAACCAGTCTAGCTAGCTATCTTTGATCACAGGTGCCTGCGTTTTATCTCCCATGTGAAGTGGTATAACAGGATAAGCAATATTGAGGCTAGGCGTCGAGTGTTACGTAAGGAGGGAGGGGAAATCACTAGACGAGGCTGTGAAATTACATCGACTGAGATATATAGGGCATGTTCTACGTATGCCTAGTCATCGCCTTCCTCGACAACGGGCAATGTTAGCTGATATAGGGTCAGTCTGGAAAAGAGCTAGCTAGTGGCGGTCAAACGAAAACATGGCAACAGTCAATGAAATCTACAACAGTTAATTTAAGCTAGCCACGTAGGAAGGTGTAAACTTCCTGATTGGTTGGGGTCCTCGGGACAGTAAAACCAATGGTTGGAAACAATTGGTGACATGGCTCAAATTCGTTCTCAATGACGCAGATGCATCCACTCCTTGTGATTTCCTTATGATTTCCAATTAAACTGTTTTGTTCTTCGTTGTTACTATACCTTTGTCTCACACCTCTGTTTACTGTCTTTATTATGCATTTCTGCTACTTTCTTCTCTTGCTTTGTGTGCTACAAGGAGGGAGTGTGGCGACTTGAACTGGTGCACATATGTGCAAAGTTCTATGTCGAAAACAGACAGACAGACAATGTCATTGGCGAATATCTATCCTCTGATCCGACTTCTCACTAAAACTTCAGATAACCTCCTTTGTAAACAGCCAGTCGCATCAGATGAATTTTCAGTCAAGTGTTTGTTTGCGGGGATTTGACTGATGGCATATTTCTCTAATTGATGTCAGTCAGCCTGTGATCGAACCAGTAACTGTGATCCATTCACATGACAAAATAATGATTTTAATCAGTTACAAGATTTCATCATGAGCTGATATTGGTTGGAGAAGCATTGGAAAACCAGTCAGGGAGTACTGGACATCTGTTTCGTCCTAGTTTGGGACTCGTCAACAGTACGCACCCACTACAGGGGGTTCGAACCCAGGACCTTCTGGTTACAAGGCGAGCTGGCTCGTGGACCATTAAGCCACTGGGACCCGATCCAATGGCTAGCCCATAAATTCTAACTTCTGCCAATTCACGATATAGCGCAACCGCTAGCCAATATCTTCGGGGGCGAGTATTTGTCCTCACACCCGACCTGCTGTACCCTACTGGTCACGACTTCCCACTAGAACCCCAGGTAACTATTACCTACCTGAATAGGGCCAGTCGCCAGTGAGCATCTCATTGATATTCAAGTATTGGTTTGTAGGGATCCATTCACATTACAAAATAATGATTTAAATCTCTGCAAGATCTTGATTTCTGATCCCTATCTGATTTCTTAAAATTTTTATTTGTTTCAAAATTATTATAGAGAAACTTTTGACCCGGAGGATACTTCAATGAGTCCTCTTAGAGTCGGTTTTGTGACCTATGACCATCAATTACATTTTTACACAGTACCTCGTGAGGCGATGCCTCTGCTGCTGGTACTGCTAAGGACTCACCACAACAAGGTACAACAACAACAACAAATGAAAGCGCTTATTACAATTATGGCAAGCCTCAAATGCATATTGTTGCAGATATTGAAGATGTATTTGTACCAGCAGTTGAAGGATTTCTCCTCCCGCCAGATCCTAATATTATTTCAAGTATTTTAGAAATGATACCTGCACAGTTTTGTACAGAAAGTGCTGTAAGTAGACAACCAACAGATGCAGTTCTCGGGCCAGCTATTCAAGCTGGTATGGAGGCGCTGCGTGCTGCTAATTGTTCTGGAAAATTGTATGTTCTGCATGCAAATCTACCAGTTGGTGAAGCTCCTGGAAAATTGAAACATCGAGATGATCGACGGCTTATCGGAACTGAAAAGGAAAAAGTAAGTATTCCATTTTTTTAAAGAGTGGTTTAATAATCAATGTTTTAATTGATATTTTTGAGGTGGTTTTAAGAGGCCACTGTGTCCTCTTAGTCTTTGATTTGAATTCTGATTCACAAGTCAGTTGAGCAGCGTCAGGAGCAGCTATGTTCCCATGGTTTCCAGTGACTGAAACAGGTTCATACTCCATCATTCGATTCACGATTCTGGAGCCATAGATTTGAAATCAGGGTTTTCTAGCTCTCCTCGCTGGGTAGACCAGCATGTCCCCCAATCAATCTGGTTGTAGGTGTCAGGCGTTCATATTCTGTCTTTCAATTATTATGGGGAAGATTCCTTCCGCTGTAGAGGAAGGCAGGGAATAACACTTAGCTGGCAGAGGCTATGAAGGTTTGTGTGTGTGTTTGTGGGGCCACATGAGAGCATTTTGAGGGGAAGATCGTCCGATTATAAGGCAAGCTCGTAAACCACCATTCAGCCACTGGAACTCGACCCAGTGTTGTGCATGAATTACAGCTTCTGCCAATTCACACTATGTATAGAACACAATCGCTTGCCAATGGTTCTCCAAGGAAAGTCAGCTCGTGCTGAAACCTGTAACCAATGAAATCCTTGCAAATAAACTAACAATGATTGGCTCTGTCTCATCGTTATTTGTGGTCACAGAGTGAAGTGAAGGTGTCTCACTAACCTGAAGAATAATACTAACTGTAGTAGGGGAATAAGATGATGAAGGTGATGTGGGTAGAGGAGAATGATGCTCAGGAAGGCTTCGTGTGCTTCTGGAAGTGTGTGGGCGGTTGTTACTTCCCGGCTGCCCACACCGTGGAAGTTGCCTGATTCTTCGGGTACCTGAAACAGAGAGAGGGTTAGTGTTGCGTGACCGCAGAGCCCAAGGGACAACTGCTTGAGGCCGACCGGTCACACACGGCCTGTATGAACTGGTTTCTTGGTTTGGTTCCGTATTAGTAAACTTACCGCCGGTTACGGACCACCGTAGGGTAAGTCGGGATGTACAATTTCTGGGGTCGACCCTTTCTAATCCCCTCAACCTCTGAAGAGTGGAGAGACAGCATAGCTGGCTGGCATGTTGGTCGTCCGAGGGAAGCACCTTACTGCTGTTACATTCCTGTTCCCCAGCAGTACGACTTCGCCCACAGACCCCCAGCATAGTGTAAAGAAAAAATTCTTACACTATACCGGTAACTGCTTTCAGTCTAATCGCTATTCTAACAATCTTCCTGTTATGGTAGAACCTGCAGGAAAAATAGTTCCAGCCAGTGTAGCTTGTTGTGTCATTGCGGTGTGGAAGCCTGACCTACCACCATGTCAAGGTAGCAGCTATCGGTCAGGTGACTGGCTCTATACAACTGAGAAAGTTAGTTACCTGGAGTTCTAGTGAGAAGTCTTGAGCATTCTAGTGAGAAGTCTTGAGCAGCAGTAGGGAGTGTCCAATAAGTCAGGCAAGAGGACAGTTACTCACCTGTAACATTGACAAGCAGTCGCATTATATACCGCAAAATGACAGAGGTTAAAACTCATGGTCAACTGGATCCAATCCCAGTCGCTGAATAATGACCTACAAGTTCGCCTTATGATCAGAAGATCTTGATTCGAACAACAATGAAATCAGCCGTCCAGTACTCCCTGTTGTTGTTGGTGTTGGTGGTTTCTAATAGTTCCC
>OX235275.1:24268813-24324599 GCA_944472155.2 Trichobilharzia szidati | reverse complement strand
GTCAACATTTTTTCTGGTTTGTCTGTTGTAAATGCTAAAATTCAAAGTTAGTTAGCGAGTGAAACTTTTTTCTTTGGTCATTTATTGAATCGAAATGTGATTAGCCTTTGATTTGACACTAAGTAGTAGTGTTATTATTATTATTATTGTTCCCTTGGGTTCCTAGTGGAACATAGGGCTTCAGCTGCACGCCTCCACTTGCTTCTGTCTTCTGCTGTACTTTTCACCTGTGTCCATGTTAATCAATACTGTTTCAATTCCTCTTCACACAATCTCCTCCATGTCACCCTTGCACTGACGTCCCACTCGCCGCTTCCCTTTCGGGTTCCACTCGAGCACTGGCCTGACGCGCCATGTCACCCAGCGGCCTCCTCAGCGAGTGTCCAATCCATCTCCACTTTCTCCTGCATATTTGTTGGGTGATTGGTTCTTGTTTCGTTTGTTCCCATAGTTTCTTGTTTGTGATTCTTTCCGGCCATCTGATCTTCAGTATAGAGCGAAGACAGTTGTTGATAAGTAGTAGTGTGGTAACGACTAATGTTCATGCGCCTAGTCCTTGGCATGTTTTAGTGCAGATTGAATTCTATATTATACAGTTAGCTATAGGTGACTGCTGACTCACCATCACAGTGCAGTCTGAATTGTTGTGTTATAGGCTTCGTGCTGGTTGGCACTTACCACAGTCAGCAAGGCGTATTTGCAACCGCCTTGAAGGAAGTCTCATGTCCCACCCGTCTGTCTGAGATTCCAACTCGCGTCACCCTAGTGCTGACTGTAGTGAGAGTGAGTGTTACTACACTGAGCTATTCAGTTTCGCGAATGACTTCTTGTAGAAACTTAATGGATACTTTGGTTGGACACTAGGGTAGTAACTAATGTCAAGCTGGCTGGCTGACTGGTTTCAACATAGAACTTTTCACCGATGTGCAGCAGTCCGAGCTGCCACACTCCCTCCACGTAGCACATGAAGCAAGAGAAGAAAGTAGAAAGAAATGCAAAATAGAGACACTAAACAGAGTTATAGGGCAAGAAGAATAGTAATATCGAAGAACAATATAGTTTCATTGGATATCATAAGTCACAAGGAATGGATGCATCTGAGCCAGCCATTGAGAGCAATTTTGAGCCAAATCACCAATTGTCTCCTGCCGCCATCTGTGTTTACCATCCCGAGGACTCCAACCAGAAAGCCAGTGTACACCTTCATACTTGACTGGCTGGCTTAAAGTAACTGTTGTGGATTTCATTGACTGGTGTCATGTTTTGGTTTGTCCGCCGCTAGCTCTTTTCCAGCCTGACCCTATGTCAGCTGACATTGCCCGTTGTCGAGGAAGGCAATGGCTAGGTATACGTAACACACGTCCTAACCACCTCAGTCGATGTAACTTCACAGCCTCGTTGATTGATTTCCCCTCCCTCCTTACCTAACATTCGACGCCTAACCTCAATATTGCTCACCCTATTATACCACTTCACATGGGAGATAAAACGCAGGCACCTGTGATCAAAGATAGCTAGCTAGACTGGTTTTTCATGTCCTCCACTCTCAATGATCAGGTCTCACAGCCATAAAGAAGGACGGAGCGGACTGCTGAGCAGTCCAGCCGCCCTTCGGTTGATAGCCAGCCGGACATTGCGTCTGCGCCAGAGACGGTGTTAACTGACATATGCGAAACTAGCCTTATGTATTCGTGCTGAGATTTCGTCAGCGATCAACCCGCTGGTTTTGGCTGATGCAACTTCCTTTCAAATAAGTGAAGTAGTCAGCACACTCAGCGATCACTACTTTGTCATGGCTCTATCGCTTACTCTTGTGGTGCAGAACTTACAACAATCCACCTGCATAATCAATCCCCCGACGCCTACGCTTACCTAAATATGTAGGTCGCCAGCTGAATCACAAAGGCAAAGGTTTTACACACATCCCTTTTACACAATATCTTTCATAGTTTGAGGAGTAAAACTTATCGGAAGATTCAAGAGGTCTGTAGGCAATAAAAAGTGCCTCCAAGGCCTCAGGATGGTCGGGGGTGGGTGCCTTGCGCTGCGGGTTGGCCACCCCTCCGCACACCTCTTGAAATGCTCCCATATGACCGGGCGTCTTACATAGCCTCTCCTGAGGAAGTCCTACTCACTGCCTTCACGTGGCGGAGGTGTTTTCACCAAAGTGAGAGGGCGAAAGCGGATGCCCGGCGCTCTCCACCGGGTTGACTGTCCATTGGATGACAGTCTAGGGGAGATGGCTAAACCCTGATTTCAAACCTCCAACGAGGGGCGTACGAAGCTCACTGGAGCTCACCGGCAGACGTATGGACAAAGGGCTTGTTGGATGACCTGGATGTCTGGCCCCATTCAAAAAGGCGTATGAACCGAACTCCGGTCACCGGCTGCCAATGGATAGTGGACTCCCTACTCCACTCCTACTGCCTTGTAGGTCACACTTGGTTGTGTGAGGGCTAGAGCTGCACTCTCAAACAAAAGGCCGAGCGATTCTGGGGACATCACTCGTACCAAATTCCCATGAAACTTCATGAACTCTCTTACAAACGATAACCCTGTCGCAAAACCTTGCATCAGATCGCCGCGCCTGGGCAGCGATGATTCGAGATGTTCATGAAGCCGGCTCATCCTCCCGTAGGAGATAACCGAAGTAAAGTAAAGTAAGTAATAAAAAAGTGTATAATTGACCTCATATTTTTTTTGGAATTCGATGAAATGGATTGTAAACATTCTAGTGGTCAAAGATAGCTAGCCAGCCTTTTCACCATATCTTCCACACTTTCAATGATATTAGATGATTGGACGCAATCGGCAGCTGATAGCCTTGGACCTAGGTTTCGTGCTAGTTGGCAATTACCAGTCAGGAAGGCGTAACTGCAACCGTCTTGATGGAAGTCATGTCCCACCCGTCTGAGATTCGAGCCCGCGTCACCCTGTGCTGTCTGCAGTCAGAGATGTTACCACTGAGCTAGCTATTTGGGCTCACGATTGACCTCCTGTAGGACTGTATTGGATACCTTGATTGGACACTAGTGAGGGACTAGTGTCCAATCAAAAGTACACTTTCAATGGCCTGGACAATCTTTTTATTTAACTCTTTCTTTCTGTCTTTTTATCTTTATAGGCTGATCTACAAGGTGATCAGTTCATAGCAGATTTACAACGTACATTGAGAAATCTTCGTGCATTCAATGCTGTAATGCGTGTACGTACTAGTACAGGTATTCGACCTGTAGAATTCTTTGGTAATTGTTATCTACCGAATACAACTGATGTGGAAATGGCTGGTGTCACTTCTGATATGGCTATCACTGTTGAATTACGTCATGATGATAAACTACAAGAAGGTGAACTTGTTTTCATTCAGGTAAGAGTTATTTTTACTATTATTATTATTATTCGCTTGGGTTCTGAGTGGAACATAGGCCTTCAATACGACGTATTCATTTCGTCCTCTTCTCTACAGTTCTCTTCAGCAGCTGATCCAACGATAGACCATAATCTTTCATCTTATCCTCACGTGTGATCTCTCCTCCATGTCACACCTGCGAACGTTCAACGCGTAGTCTCCCACTTGGGTGCTACTCGAGCTATGGTCTGGTGGCGTGGTGTGCAATGTCAACCAACTTGTCTGCTCAGAATGTATTCGATCCATTTAGATTTTCTTCGAGTTTCTTGTTGCTAATAATTCTTTCTGACGACCGGCTATCTGATCTTCAGTGTGTGGAGCCAGCGAAGTGGGCAGCTGTTGGCAAAAGTCTCAAGTGGTCTGTTAGAAATGATATTAGAAAGCAAAAAGGATTGAGCGAAGAAATATTTATGTTTCAATGAAATCCTCATCTCTGGTTCTACTCTAATCTACACCTATAGCTTTTTGAATACAATACACAACATCCTAATTTGGGAATCATCGGCAGTACGCGCCCCATTGCACCGGGCTTTGAACCCTAGACCTTCCAGTTACAAGGAGAGCTGGCTCGTATACCATTGAGCCACTGGGACCCGATTCAATGGCCACTGTATGAATTCTAACTTCTACCAATTCGTGGTTTAGCACAACTGACACCAACCAATGTCATCGGTTGTCAGGTAGTCAGGTTAAAACATTAATGTAACGATGACCAAGGTTAGGAAAGTGGTTGTACAAATTTTGTCTTTCAACTCACAAGTTTGGCTTCTTCAGGTGGATTCCGATAGCTTCAGGTGTAGGTATGCAGAAAACTGACTGACTGGTTCCAACGTAGAACTTTGCACCGATGTTCAGCAGTTCAAGTCACCAAACTTCAATCAGCACACAAGACCTTAAAAAAAGAAGAAAGTAAAAAGTGATTCAAAAGACAGATCGTAAACAGAGATATTAGGCAAAAAGAATAGTAATATGGAAGAAGAATGTAGTTTCATTGGAAATTATAAGCCACAAGGAGTGGATGCATCTGCGCCATCATCGAGAAAGATTTTGAGCCACATCATCGATTATCTCCCGACTGATAGCTGCTACATTGACGTGGTGGTCGGGCTTGTATATCGCAATGACTGAAGAAGCTACACTGGCTGGAACCAATGTTCCTGCAGGTCCTACCATACCAGGAAGGTTGTTAAGATAGCGATTAGACTAAAAGTACTTACCGGGATAGTGTAAGATGGGGGTCTGTGGGTGAAGTCGTACTTCTGGGGAACAGGAATGTAACAGCAGTGAGGTGCTTCCCTCGGACGACTAGCATGCCAGCCAGCTATGCTGTCTCTCCACTCTAGAGAGGTTGAGAGGGTTAGAAAGGGTCGACCCCAGAAATTGTACATCCGGACTTACCCTACGGTGGTCCGTAACCGGCGGTAAGTTTACTAATACAGAACCAAACCAAGAAACCAGTTCATACAAGCCGTGTGTGACCGATCGGCCTCAAGCAGTTGTCCCTTGGGCTCTGCGGTGACGCAACACTAACCTTCTCTCTGTTTCAGGTACCTGAAGAATCAGGCAACTTCCACGGTGTGAGCAGCCGGGAAGTAACAACCACCCACACTGCTCCAGAAGCACACGAAGCCATCCTCTATTTGGAAAACGAACTGGTAAAACAAAATTAAGATTAGTTGGAATGCGATAAATAACTTTAAGCATTGTACTAGCATCAACTTTATGCTCACTATCTACAAGGTATGCTAAAAGAGAGCTACGACTGGATCTCGTTTCTCCCTTGCCTAACCATTATGCAGGATGATGTTCGGAAATATGATGTAATGTATTGTATTAATAATTATAATCTCCCATGGAGTGGTTGTTTCATAATGATGGCTTGGGTAGCACACACCAATTTGAGCCTGGTTGTCAAAAGTCGGTACGTTCACTATTGTTCTCTACACCTATGAAACCTGGCCTTTTGTTTTAGCTAAGAATGTGCGGTGACTCTGCGAATTCGATCATCGCTACCTCCATAGGATTATTTACATCCTATGTCATCATAGTGTAAGTAATTCTGAGGTATGATAGCGTATGTTTCGACATGGTGAAGGTCACCATTTATTAAATGAGATCATCCTGAAACACTGGCTTTAGTGGCTTGCATATTTGCTACGAATGTCACCCCAGAGAGACTTCTGTGCTGGTCGCCATTCGTCAGTCCCAGAAGTGGATGGAAAAAGCGCAAGAAGTGGTGGTCAGCCTATGTAATGGGGTCGTGGGTTGAAGGATATTTGTGCTGGATTAGCGCATCAGTTGGTGAATGATGAACTCCCTGGTTGTTGGAGTCCAAGAGGTAGTTTGCGTCAACAACTTGAAAAGTATTCAGATCAGGTCAGGTCAAGAATCGTAATCAGTAGCGATGAATGTTGAATGAGATCTTGACAAGTTGCTTGCTGGATGATCCTCTCTCATAAATTCTTTATAAATATTGTTGAAGCCTCTTTATATACGACTGTAATTCAAGGGCGATGTACTAAGTGAAATAATTACGAAGAAATTAAGGAAATCAGTTCAAAGAACTTTTAATACTGGCGAAGTACACGTCTTATTCTCTACACAACCGATGATGATTCCTCGACTGAAAGATGAAGTACCTAGACTAGAATAGCCACTTCAAATTGTATCTACCAATTCGACTGCGCCGCTTTTGGTGGAGCGAGTTATATTGGCCGTTGCTCTAGGAACTTGATTTTTCGTGCTCACTCGAGAACGTCTCCCAGTTTGGCTAAGTAAAAGTGTAGTGAAAACCACCATCAACACTTCGATATTAAACCATCTGATGCAAACCGGCCGGCCACAAAACCAGCTAGCATTGAAGAATCCTTCTCCATCATCATCTACAGGGTGCCTAATATAAATTGCCATAAACATCGAAGCACCGCATGCTCCAAACAGCAGCAGAGGCTATTGTAATTCGCCTCAAACAACCAGTGCTCTGTGTGCAAAAGAAACAAGTCCAGCTAGCCCCTACTACTACCCTGGCTGGCCTTCAGTAGAGACCATAAATTCATAAATTTGTAATATTATCTCTCCTAATTTTTCCGACATTCAGCTTATTGCTATGTTGATGCTATTGAGCTGTAATCTATCAACATTATTGATTCGATGTTATTTAAACAACATTAATGTTGTTGATAACACTAATTCATTCACTATAATGTATGTATAACTGTAGAACCTGATGATGAAGTTATCGAAAAGAGTATTCTTTGTTCAGTAACCATTCTTTTGTAAATATTGTTGTCTCGATTACTTTTATGTGTGGCGCTCACCTTTTGGTTTGTGTTTTAAATCAATAATACATATTACTAATACTAATACTGATACTACTATTAAAAATTATATATCTAAACAGGTTGCCTGTCTGTATACCTCAGTGTCTGGCCAACGTCGTCTACGCATACACAATCTATCGATACCAGCGACAAATGTTATCACTGAAATATTCCGTTTGGTTGAATTAGATGCACACATGAATTATTTGAGTAAATATTCTATGCGCGCATTATTAAGTCGTCCACACACCCAAGTTATGGATGAGTTAACGACAAAAGCGGCTAACACACTAGCAGCATATCGTCGTAATTGTGCTAGTGGAAGCGGTGGTGATATGGCCTCCAGTCCAGGTGAATTGGTTCTACCACAGAATATGAAATTATTCCCCTTGTATATACAATGTCTTATGAAAACTGAAGCTTTCAGTCCAGGTTGGTTCTACCTTTTATTATTATTATTTTTCATTACAACTATATTGATCAGTGTGTATATTCTTTTATGAGTGATTATTGATGTGCGTAGGACTGTTCTATTATTATTATTGTTTCCTTTAATTCCTAGAGGAACATAGGGCTTCAGACGCGCGTCTCCATTGCGTCCGGTTCTCTGCTAGAGTTTTCACCTGGCTTCAGGTCTGCCCACATGCTTTCATCTCCTCTTCACATGACCTCCTCCAAGTCACCCTTGCACTGACGACCAACTCGCCACTTCCTGTGAGGGTTCGACTCGAGGGCTCGTCTAGTGATGTCACTTGATAGTTTGTTTCCTCAGAGTATGGCCAATCCAGTCCATCTCCATTTCTTCCTGCCTATTTGTTTCATAATCGGTTCCTGGTTGTTTTGCTCCCAGAGATCTCTGTTGCTGATCTTTTCTGGCTGGCCATCTGATCTTGAGTATTGAGCGAAGACAGGTAGCTGTTAATGAAGGTCTGTAGTTTGTTTGAGATGCTGTTTATGACGCTTAGTGCAAGTCTGTGATCCGTATAGTAGCACTGACTGACTTCACATTGGAGTTGAAAATCCGGATCTTATTTTTGATGCTGAGTGCTGAGTGTTGATCTCCACACAGACTTGAGAGTAGTGAAAGCTTGTCTTGTTTTTCCGATTCTTGCTTTGATATCCTCGTCAGTTCCGCCGGCCTGTAGTTGAAACGACGCTTTCCAGGTAGGTAAAAGGTTCCTTCCATTTATGCTGATCGTTGTCTGTTGTTGTTGTTGTTCTTGTCCAGGAATCTTCATTACTTCTGTTTTCTCTATGTTCACCTGAAGTCCTATATTTGATGCTTCTTCTGCCAACTTGTTGCTTTTCACTTGGATATCTTCCAGTTTGTGGGAAATCAGACATATATCATCGGCGATCTTTTCATTTCGTTTGCGATCTTGGCAGCTTTGCCAATGTCGTACATGGTGCGGACATTCCATGTTCCCACACAGACTTTTTCTTTTGGCGCAAGGAGATTCATCGTGCTGAAGTTTCTGTAGCAACTTTGTTTACAGCGTGGGGTTGCTAGCCTCACGTCTGAGAAGGGGATTGTTACATTAAATTATAGTTTAGAGAGAAGCGACCTTGTGGGTTGTTCCCCTTAAAACCAGGAAAACAAGGAATAAAACAATCAGAACAACACCAGCACAGGAAAATAATTCACAACAAGAACGGTAACAAGGGACAACAACAATAATAATATCACAGTCAAGTACAGTTAACCAGAATGATACCAAAGTCATAGACTCACTGAGTTGAGCCAACTTGAACATGTAAATCCATCAATATATACAATTATAGATATCAGTTAATGTTAAACAAGCACAGAGTGGCAAATAGATAGTTATAGGTATTATCTATCAAAAGCACTATATCCAAGATTCAGTGTTTCAAAGGCAAATAATTGCAATAGCTTTTTGCAACTTTTCGGCAAGATATTCCACAAAAATAAGAGTTTTGGGTAACTATGTAAAAGTAACGTATTAATCAGGACTGTTGAGTGGGTACTTATTTCTGTTATTATTATTATTGTTCCCTTGGGTTCCGAGTGGAACACTTGTGGGTTTCAACAGTACATCTCCACATTGTTCTCATCTCTTCCTGACATGATCTCCTTCATGACACCGTCGGGCGCTCCAAACTGGTAGTTTGCCATTTAGGTTCCACTCGGACGTTGGCCTGGTGGGCGATGTCATTCGATGGTCTCCTTCTCAGTGGCGTGTTTTCGATCCATCTTGGTCTTTCCTTCGGCATGTTTGTGTTGAGCAATGACTTTTTGGTTGGTTCGTTTCCAAAGTTTCTTGTTGCTGATTCTTTCTAGTCGTCTGTCTTCGGTATATGGAGCAAAGGCGACCATAGGATGTGCGATACAAAATCTAATAGTGTGAGCGGATGCTCAAACTGAAGTGCGCCACTGTTGTGACTTAAAGTCTGAGAAGCGTCAGAACCAGCAGCTACATTCCTATGATTACTGGTGACCTAAACGTGGTCTGTACGCCGCCATTCGATGCATTCAGATTCTGGAGTTCATGTTCACCATAGGTTTGGAACCAGGGCTTGCCAGTTCCACTTATACCAGTCTTCCAGTTCCGTAGTAATCGGCAAACGTTCGAACTTGCCATTACACTTTTGCGAAGAACACCCCAGCGGTGCGTGAAGGCGGTGATGAATAAGAGTTACTTGTCAGAGGTTAGGCAATGAAGGTGTGTGATCACATGACAGCATTTGGAGAAGAAGACCCTGATGTCTAGCCACTCTCGGCACACATCAGGTCGTTTATGCGGGCAAGTAGTAGTTTCATAAACGATGTATTTTTAGCATTTAAATCAACTATTGAGAGTTTTCATAAGTCACTGCAATTTAGTTTGAATCTGTGTACTTCATAGTGTAGGAGGTGTGCCTTTCCATTTGATTACAAGATTTAATAGTGTCCTGAATGGTTATTTTTATATGACTGAGTAAAGTGTAAACATGCGAGCGTGCTGTGACCATTCAGCTTACATTAGAAGTTGTTGCGCATCAACCCTAATAGGCTACTACTAATTAATTGGTGACGAGTTGGTAGCAGTGGATGCTCAAGGTTGGTGTTGACATTTGTGAACTTGTATAACAGAAGGGTATCGATCATCGTAGGACAGCGTAGACCAAGAAGTAATTTGGAAACTACTTAAACACTACGGCGTGCAATGCCCAAGTCTTTCTCAACCTCATTCAACAGCTGGCTAGATGACAATGACACGTATCAAGTGATCCACAACGTAAAACTCAGCGAGGCGGGTGCTCGAAGTGCATACAGGAGTAAGACAAGCTGGCTGCCTGGCTATTATCAGCGATGATATTCTTAATTGTGGTGGACTGGATTATACGTCAGACTGTGCGTGCGTTGGAAGCGAGGAGATAGGAGTACGCTGGACTACACCGATGATAAGAAGACTCTAGAAGATCTGGATTTCGCAGACGATATATGTCTAATGTTACACAAACTTGAACACTTGGAGGCGGGCGAAAACCAACAAACTAGCTGAAGAAGAGGCAGCAAAAACAGGACTGCAGGTGAACACAGCGAATACGGACGGAGGTGACGAAGATAACCAGCCGACAGCAACAACAACCAGCACCAATCACCATCAACGGGAAATATTTAACAGAGGTTGCCTTCTTCACTTATCTGACCAGGAAGCATCGTTTCAACTACAGGCGTAACGGACGAAGATGTTAAGGTCAATGAGAATCGGAAAGGCAAGATACGCATGCCTTCATCAACCTGAAACCAGTTTGGAAATTTTCCGCACTCAGCATAAGGAACAAGATTAGCATTTTCAACACCATTGTCAATTTGGTCCTTCTATACGGGTCAGAAACTTGCACTGCGTGTGTGTCACAAAAAGGATTTCCAACAGGCTACCGCAGACTTTCATCGATAGGTGTCTTCACTACATATTGAAAATTGAATGCCCAGAAAGAATTAGCAACAAGGAACACTATTATTATTGTTTCCTTTAATTCCTAGAGGAACATAGGGCTTCAGACGCGCGTCTCCATTGCGTTCGGTTCTCTGCTAGAGTTTTCACCTGGCTTCAGGTCTGCCCACATGCTTTCATCTCCTCTTCACATGACCTCCTCCAAGTCACCCTTGCACTGACGACCAACTCGCCACTTCCTGTGAGGGTTCGACTCGAGGGCTCGTCTAGTGATGTCACTTGATAGTTTGTTTCCTCAGAGTATGGCCAATCCAGTCCATCTCCATTTCTTCCTGCCTATTTGTTTCATAATCGGTTCCTGGTTGTTTTGCTCCCAGAGATCTCTGTTGCTGATCTTTTCTGGCTGGCCATCTGATCTTGAGTATTGAGCGAAGACAGGTAGCTGTTAATGAAGGTCTGTAGTTTGTTTGAGATGCTGTTTATGACGCTTAGTGCAAGTCTGTGATCCGTATAGTAGCACTGACTGACTTCACATTGGAGTTGAAAATCCGGATCTTATTTTTGATGCTGAGTGCTGAGTGTTGATCTCCACACAGACTTGAGAGTAGTGAAAGCTTGTCTTGTTTTTCCGATTCTTGCTTTGATATCCTCGTCAGTTCAGCCTGTAGTTGAAACGATGCTTCCAAGGTAGGTAAAAGAGGTTGTTTCTTTCAGGTTCCTCCCATTTATGCTGATTGTTGTCTGTTGTTGTTGTTGTTGTTGCTGTTGGTGGTGTTGGCCAGGAATCTTCACCTCTGTTTTCTCTATGTTCACCTGAAGTCCTATCTTTAATGCTTCTTCTTCCAACTTGTTGCTTTTCGCTTGCATATCTTCTAGTTTGTGGGAAATCAGACATATATCATCGGCGAAGTCCAGATCCTCCGAGTTTTTTGCGTGAGTCCATTTTATGCCTGTTTCGGTCGGTCGGTTTTCGACATAGAACTTTGCACATATGTGCGGCAGTTCAAGTCGCCACAATCTATGTAGCACGCAAAGCAAGAGAAGAAAGTAGAAGAAATGCATAATATAGACAGTAAACAGAGGTGTGAGACAAAGGAATAGTAATAACGGAGAACAAAACAGTTTCATTGGAAATCATAAGTCACAAGGAGTGGATGCATCTGCGCCATTGAGAACGAATTTGAGCCATGTCACCAATTGTTTCCAACCATTGGTTTTTACCATCCCGAGGGCCCCAACCAGGAAGTCTACATCTTCCTACGTGGCTTAGATTAACTGTTGTGGATTTCATTGATTGATGCCATGTTTTGGTTTGACCGCCGCTAGCTCTTTTCCAGCCTGACCCTATATCAGCTAACATTGCCCGTTGTCGAGGAAGGCGATGACTAGGCATACGTAGCACATGTCCTAACCATCTCAGTCGAAGTAATTTCACAGTCTCGTCGATTGATTTCCCCGCCTTACCTAGCACTCGACGCCTAACCTCAATATTGCTCACCTTATTATACCACTTCACGCGGGAGATAGAACGCAGACACCTATGATCGAAGACAGCTAATCTTTTCATGTCTTCTGCTCTCAATGGCCAGATCTCCCAGCCATAAAGGAGGACGGAGCGGACTGTCGAGCAGTACACACGCCCTTTGGTCGATAGTCGGATATCGCGTCTACGCCAGAGACGGCGAAAACTGGCGAATGCGAACCTAGCCCTCTGTATTCGTGCTGAAATTTCGTCGGAGATCAACCCGTTGGGGCTGATGGTACTTCCCAAGTAAGTGAAGCGGTCAACGTGTTCTACCACTTCACTTCCTATTTCTAATCTAGGGGTCGATGAAGTCCAATCCTGCAGCATCATCTTACATTTTATAGGGGCGAATCGCATGCCAAACATGCGGAGATTGTTGCTTAGGGTGTTCAGTAGACTCTGCATTTTGTCAGAGTCCTCGCCTAGAAGGACTATATCGTCCGCATATTCTAAGTCAACGAGATTCTTCCCTGGTAGCAAGTCAATCCCTGAGTCGCTGAAGTGAGTTAGGGTTAAGTCCATTAGTACATCTATGATGAAATTGAATAGGAATGGGGATAATGGGCATCCTTGACGGACGCCACTAGTCGTCACCACTTCAGATGACAACTCGCCATAAGCCCTCACCTGGCTGCATGAGTACGAGTAGAGTGCCTTAATCAGTGCAATGTATTTTCTTGGCATTCCCTTTACAGCCAAGCATCGCCAGAGAACCTCCCGGTCGACAGAATCGAATGCCGCCTTTAGGTCAAGAAATATAATGATTGTCGGACGCCGGTAGGAATGCCTATGTTCTAGAATCTGTCGAAGGGTGAAGATGTGATCAATACACCCTCTACCTGGCCTAAAACCTGCCTGGTTTTCTCGTGTTTGTGTCTCCCGAGCACCACTTAATCTATGCAGTATTATTGAGCCTAGGATTTTAGATACTATATTAGTCAAGCTAATCCCTCTGTGATTATCACAAGACGACTTGTCTCCCTTCTTGTATATCGGGATGATCAGTGACTTACACCAACCCGATGGGACTTCCTCTGATTCCAAGACGCTGCCTAGAACCTCCGTTAACGCAGACAGTAAACTGTCGCCTCCGTACTTAAATACCTCTGGAGTCAATAAATCAGGTCCCGCTGCTTTGCCTAGCTTCAGATTGGTGACAGCTTTAGTAACCTCGGTTAAGGACGGAGGACCTGTGTCTATCTCCCATTCAGGGAGGTGTTGGATGTCCGGTAGGTTAAGTGTGGCTGTGGGCCAATTAAACTGCTCTTCATAGTGTTCTTTCCAGCGCTCCAGACGTCTATCCTGGGAGCTAATTATGGTGCCATTTTTCTCGGAGATTGTTTCGCTTATCATTTGTTTTTTACCACCTGTTTCCCTGATAAGCCTGAATAGTTGTCTGGTGTTGCCTATCGCCGATGCTTTTTCCATCTCTTTCGCCTTAGTCAACCACCACTGTTCACGGTCCTTGCGGAGACTTTTCGTAAGTTTCCTCTTGTGCAGCTTTCGCTCCTCATTGAATTCGGAGCTCGCCGGAATAAGTCTTCTAGCATCTATCAGTTCGGATGAGGCAGTCGAAATCCAATGGTTTTTAATCACCTTTGGAATTACCTTATTCACAGCTTTTACAGCTGTATCTATGGCTGACTGAATATTCTTCCAGGCTTCTTCAGGGTGAGCGCAGCTGTCAAACTCAGATATGTGTTTAGCTAGTTCTTCCTCAAATAGGGACTTAGTTCCCTGGTCGAGCTGGGGACGTGATGGGTTTACCGCTAGCTGTTTCCTACGTCCGTTCAGTCGTAAGCACACACGAGCGCGGACCAGTGCGTGATCGGTATCTACACACGTGTTCCAGAGGGAGCGACAATCTCCTACCGACCCACGCCAACGATAGCTTATTGCTATGTGGTCTATTTGTGTCCAGCGTTGATTTGATGATGGGGGTCGCCAGGTCAGACAGTGTCTCTCCTTGTGCTTGAAGTTAGTGCTTACAAGATACAAATGATTATCTGAACAGAACTGTAGGAGACGGTCACCGTTGTCGGTTCGCTGGCACGGAATTCCGTATGTGCCACCAACATTCTTCTCAGATTGACACAATTTCCCTACTTGAGCATTAAAGTCACCAGCTAAAACGACTATATCTGAGCGTCTAGCCTTTCGCAGCAAACTAGACAGCTTTTGGTAGAACTCATCCTTCGTTTTATCCGAACTGCAGTCAGTGGGGGCGTAGGCGGAGATTACGAAAAGGCATCGGCGAGTAGTGCAGTCCTTTCTCCTTTTCACTGATCCGTTCAGGCGGACAGCGCACATTCGGCTATCTACCGGGATCCAGTCAAGTAATGTCTTTTCTGCTCTAGTACTTAAAGCTATCCCAACACCAGCTAATCCTCGTGAGCTAGCCCGTTTGCTCATTGCCCGCTGTTTGTCGCATTATCCAATCTACTGCAATCAGTAAAATCATTGGTGGTAGTAGGCAGCCAGCTTGTCTTACTCCTGTCCTCACTTCGAAGGATTCCTTAAGTTTCCCGTTGTGGATTACTTGGCATGCAGCATTGTCGTACAGCTGTTGGATGAGATGTATAATTGTCGGTGGCGCCCCGTAGTAGCGAAGTAGTTTCCAAAGCACCTCTCGATCGACGCTGTCGAGAAAGAAACACTACAGTGGGACAAACCAAACATCTCAGAGCCGATTGCTCAACAAATATGTTAAGTACTTGCAACAATTGATTGGGGTCGTAACTATTGTCGCTAAGGATGAAAATGTCATCTAAGTACCTTGATATAATATGGTGAGTAATACTCAGGTTAGACGTGTAGAGTAGTATCAGGCAAGGATGGGCAAATCAATCGATTATCTTAAGAGGCTACATCAGTTGAGATGGATTCGTACCATTGGCTACCACTGACACACACCCTCTCTTTCTCTGGCTGGCTGGCTGGATTCAACATAGAACTTGGCACCGAAGTGCAGCACTTCGAGTTGACACGTTCCAAATAGCACACAAAGGTAGACAAGAAAATGAGTGAAGAGAATCAATAGAGTTTTGACAAGTATAAGAGTGAAACAAATGAGTAATGGTAGAAAGGAATATGAAAAATTACAGAGACTGAATACATCTGCGTAAGCCATTGACAACGATTTTGAGCCATCTCACCTATTGTCTCCAGCCATTGATTCTTAGAGTCCCGAGGGCGGGCCCCAACCCGGAAGTCTGCATCTCCCTCCCTACCTGACTCAGTTTAACTGTCAAGGATTTCATGGATTGATGAGGCCATGTTTTTGTTCGGTCACCACTTACTCTTTTCCAACCTGCACCTATATCAGCTAGTAATGCCCGTCCATCGGAGGAGGCGATGGTTAGGCACGTGCGGCACGTGACCCAGTAATCTCAATCTATGTAACTTTATAGCCTCTTCGATTGATTTTCTCTCTTTGCCCAACACTCTACGCCTAAAGTCAACATTACTTACCTTATTATACCTCCTAACGTGAGAAAGAGATCGTAGACATCTATGATCAAAGACAGTCAACCTTTTCATGTCTTCAACTCGTATTGGCCATGTTTCAGAGCCATACAGAAGGACGGAGCGAACTGCTGAGCAGTGCACACGTCCCTTGGTTGATAGTCGGATGTCACGCCTACTCCAGAGATGGCGTAAGTTAGCGAAAGCAGCCCGAGCTTTTTGGATCCGTGCTGAGATTTTGTCGCAAATCTATCCGTTGGTGCTGATACAACTTCCCAAATAGGTGAAGTAGTCAACATGTTCTATCACTTCACTCCCTATCACTAAGCTAGGAGTTGACGTAGTCCAGTCCTGTAGCAGCATCTTACATTTTACAGGGGTGACTCTCTCTCTCTAAGCTTGATCGTTTCTGAATAAAGCAAGAACAAGAGTTTTTTACAGAATAGGATGGTACCATCATTTATTTCGTTGGCCTCTCATCAGCTGCTTACAGCCTAAATAAATTATTACTAAGTTCATGTACAGAAAAGTTTTAACATACTTGCAAATTTTACATGAAGTCAGTTAACAGAAAGTTCCACAATTAGTGAACAGTGCTCAGAAAATTGCGCTTAAATAGTTCTTACACAGATAGTTCAAGTTTAAACAAAATAAATGTATGCATACAATGGTAAAGGAGTTACTTAATAAGGACGAGGGGTGAGTGAGATGCTGAGTGACTAATAAATTAGGTAACAATGTACTGAGTTCAATTCAAATCATAGAAACAAGAGACAAGCAAAATTACACTATATCAAAGTGGGGCTGTGAGGTTAAAGCCAAAAATTACACAATTAAATGAAAGAGAAAGTATGAAGACATCCAGTTACCAGGGAAAGGAAACACTGATAATATGCTTCTTTCTCAACACATAAATCGGGTTTCAAGCGTTTGATAGAAATTGCTTCGGCAAACTTGAGGAAAAGAATCGAGCTCCTTTGTCTATTGATAATTTTAAAGGATTTCGCGATTTCCATCTACCTCATGACCCGTATGGCGAGGAGATGTCTGGTAATAGCGCTATTATAACAGTTTGTTCCATTGAGAATTAGGCTTTTTGGTACATGTTCAGCGAATCGGAGGCGTGCCATTCTTTCTCTTCTAATATAACCACTCCTACAGATACACGTAAATTTGTATATACGGTTGGAGTTAACATGAGAAGGATATCTGTTTACTTTTGATTGAGCTGAAGAGAACCATGTTGTCCGATACATACACGGGAACCTACTTAGCTTCAGGATAGGCTCTGGCTAGTGACTGACTCAATCTTCTTTTGACTATTGCTGCAATATCTTCACCTTTAAAATCGAGTTGAATGAAGACCAGCTTCTTCCCCATTGAGCTTTGACATTTTCCATGTTTAAGATATCGTTTAGATTTTCTTCATTTTTAACGATCATGAAAGCGTTGTCGTCCACCTATCTCTGGTAGAGTTCGTAGGTGTCGATCATTTTCTTTAGGCTTGTGTTTTCGAGTTTCGCCGTGAAGAAATCTACAAACAATGGGCCTAGAGTGGTGATCCCATAGCTATACCATCCTTTTGGCGATATATTTCGTTGTTAAAAGAGAATTGAACATTCAGTGTAGTACATCTCAGTAGGAGTTATTTAAGACGCTCACTGGGTATACCAATGTTCATTAATTGTTTCATTCAGAGTGGGACGTGTGTGAACAGTGACGTGACATCTAATGAAATCATGGTCATGTTGGCTACGTTGACATTTTTTGATTGAGTCGATAAAGTCGAGTGAATCTCGAACTGTGTGTCAGGAGACTTGTCGTCTGATTGATTCTAGTAGGTCTGCTAACCATTGGGCTGTATGATGTTAAGGTGAATTGGTCATGTTGAGGATCAGTCGAAGAGGTGTACGTACCCTTCTTGTGTACTTTCGGGAGTCCATAAAGTCGTTGTTGTCTATTTGAACCAGATGGTTTCAGAGATTCGAACGTTTTGTTGCTGATGAAAAATTCAGTCTTTAGTTTAATGGAGGGTGTCCGTTAGCTTTTTTCCCGATCTGTTCAGTCATATTTTTCTCGTTGATCGGTTCTGTGAATTTGCATTTATCGGATAGGATAGTCAGTTGATGAATCTCTGAGGGTAACCGTATCGACCAAAGGGCGTGTGTACTGCTCGACAGTCCGCTCCGTCCTCCTTTATGGCTGTGAGACCTGGTCATTGAGAGCAGAAGACATGAAAAGATTAGCTGTCTTCGATCATAGGTGTCTGCGTTCTATCTCCCGTGTGAAGTGGTATAATAAGGTGAGCAATATTGAGGTTAGGCGTCGAGTGCTAGGTAAGGCGGGGAGATCAGTCGACGAGGCTGTGAAATTACATCGACTGAGGACATGTGTTACGTATGCCTAGTCATCGCATTCCTCGACGATGTTAGCTGATATAGGGTCAGGTTGGAAAAGAGCTAGCGGTGGTCAAACGAAAACATGGTACCAGTCAATGAAATCTACAACAGTTAATTTAAATCAGCCACGTAGGAAGGTGTGGACTTCCTGACTGGTTGGGGTCCTCGGGATAGTAAAAACCAATTGTTGGAAACAATTGGTGACATGGCTCAAAATCGTTCTCAATGGCCGGTGCAGATGCATCCATTCCTTGTGACTTTTAATTTCCAATGAAACTGTTTTGTTCTCCGTTATTACTATACCTTTGTCTCACACCTCTGTTAACTGTCTATATTATGCATTTCTCCTACTTTCTTCTGTTGCTTTGTGTGGTACAAGGAGGGAGTGTGGCGACTTGAACTGCCGCACATATGTGCAAAGTTCTATGTCGAAGACCGACCGACCGACCGACCTCAGGGTAACCGTTGTTTTTCAACAATTGTTTCGAGAATCATAAATGCTTTCTCTACTTTCTCTGTAGAGCATATTCTCCTGGGTCTATAGTACAGAGTCGTGACTAGTGATTGTTTTTAGTTATTTGAACAAAAACTATTAAGATGTAGGTGTTGTCGATTCCATGTTGGCTTTCAGTAAATATTGACCTGTGGAGGGAGGCTACACCATCTTTCAGGTGTGTTGCATGAGACGAGAGATAATATCAAGGAAATGAAACTTTCCATCATTAATTTTGTGTTTCTCATAGTAAGTAAATTCAATACTTGTACTCTGTACTTCGTTGAGTAATCCTCAAATTGTTTCTTTTCCTCCACCCACCACCCCCACCCCCCGCGTTATTTTCTTCTATTTTAGCTGATGGCATTACAATCGATGATCGTTGTTGGCAAATGTTTTTAGTTAATCAAATGGATGTGAAACAATCAAACTGTTATCTTTATCCTCATTTATATCCTTTGGTAAGATTTATATGTGTATTGTTATTCATGTATGTATGTGTGTGTGCGTGTGTGTGTGCGTATGTATGTGTGTTTGTTGTAAAGTTGAACCAAATAGTTTTGAAAAAAAATTTATTCCCTTTTGTTTTCTGTGAAAAAACAGAGATTAATTCGACAATATAGTAAGCAATAGGCACCAACGTCGAATGACCTTGAACTAGCCAATCAGATTCTTCCGTATGAATAATTGGCATTCTTCAAGTATTTATTGGTTTTTGTTTGATTGATTGGTTGGTTGGAGGATTTTATCATGAGCTGTGACCTCATTTGGAGAACTGTTGGAAAACCAATCAATCAGGGAGTACTGTCAGATAGCCAGCTGTTTCATCAGCCTAGTTTTGGACTCCACTTCAGCAGTACGCACCCACATCGTAGGTGGGGTTTGAACCCAGGACCTTCTGGGTACAAGGCGAGCTCGTAGACCATGGCATTTATTGTATACAAAAAGTATATGTACAAGACATATATGTAACAAAAACGAATTTGAATAAAGCAAGAACAACAGCGGTTTGTGCAGAATAAAATGGTACCATCACATCGTTTATTTCGTTGGCTTCTCATCAGCTGCTGCCTACAGGTCAAAGTCATTATTAAGTGTATCTACAGAAACAGTTTTAACATACTTGCACAGAGTTCATTTTTAAACAAAAATCAATCAGTCAGTATATGCATACAGTAATTATACATATATATATACATATATATACTTTATCCCGAACAATGATCACTCACAATGGAAACCTTCTGTGTTACGTAATCAGATGAAAAACAGGTGAAAACATCCAGCTACCGGGCAGGGCAAAGAAAGACTGATAACTGCTTCTTCTTTCTGAACGCATAAATCAGGTTTCAGGCGCTTGATGGAGATGACTTCAGCAAAATTGAGGAGAATTGAACTCTTTTGCGCCTATTGATAATTTTGAACGATCTTGCGATGTTCACCTGATGACTCATGTCAAGGAGATGCTTGGCGATGGTACTGTTTAAAGCATTTGTTCCCAACTGTAGACATAAGCTTTTTTTGGTACATGTTCAGAAAATCGTAGATATGCCCTTCTTCTTTATGTTCTTCCAATGTAACTGCTCCCGCAGGTACGTGTAAATTTCTATATTTATATAGTTGGAGTTAACATGAGAAGGCTATCTATCTATCGACTTTTGATTGCACCAAAGGAGAGCAAGTTATCTGAGAGACGGGAACCAACTTAGCTGCAGGATGGCCTCTGCCTAGAGACGTCCTCAAACATCTGTTGACAATTGCTGTAATATTTTCACGCTTTTCTATTCAAGTTGAATGTAGATTCACTTTTACTCCCCTGTGATTTGTCAGGTAAGCTGATGAGAAGCCAACGAAATAAACACTGATGGTATTATTATTATTATTGTTTCCTTTAATTCCTAGAGGAACATAGGGCTTCAGCCGTGCGTCTCCATTCCGTTCGGTTCTCTGCTAGAGTCTTTACCTGGCTCCAAGTCTGTCCACACGTTTTCATCTACTCTTCACATGACCTCCTCCAAGTCACCCTTGCACTGACGACCAACTCGCCACTTCCCTTTCGGGTTCCATTCGAGCAATGGCTTGTCTAGTGATGTCACTTGATGGCTTGTTTCCTCAGAGTATGGCCAGCCAATTCATCTCCATTTCTTCCTGCCTATTTGTTGCACAATCGGTTCCTGCTGTGTTGGTTCGCTCCCAGAGATCCCTGTTTCTGATCTTTTCTGGCCATCTGATCTTGAGTATTGAGCGAAGACAACTGTTAATGAAGGTCTGTAGTTTGTTTGATGTGCTCTTTATGACGCGCAAAGTCTCTGATGGTGGTACCACTTTATTCTGCACAAATCAATCTGTTGTTCTTGCTTTATTCAAATGCGCATTAAGGGGAATAAATGTATGAAATTTAATGAAAATGAATTATACAGGGTATATATATCTCTCTATCTAATATGCTACAAAAATCGGCCCCAGTTTCTCATAGAAGTATCTATGTTGATGGGCAGGCGACCTAGTAGAACAGATAAGAATAAAGTCCCTGTAACTGATCAGACAGACTTCTATACTAGGTGCATCGATGACACATTTGTCATTTGTGATTGTTTCAATGACACATCTGAAATATTAAACATGTTGAATAGTGTTCATCCTGACTGATAGAATTCAGTCTGCACTAAAGAATGAACTAGACACATCACACTAGTTACTAGTGGCCAATCAAAGTATCCACTACACTCCTACAGGAGGTCAATCGCGAGCCTGAATAGCTAGCTCAGTGGTAACGTCTTTGAATGCAGACAGCACTGGGTGACGCCCGCTCGAATCTCAGATATATGGGACATGAGTTCCTTCAAGGTGGTTGCAGATACGCCTTGCGGACTGACTGATTGGTGAGTGCCAACTAGCACGAAACGTAGGTCAGGCAGGGCTTCCTGTGGCCGATTACCTCCGACCAGCTAATACCATCAAAGGAAGGAAATCGTTGAATGAAGATGACACTTCTAGAGACCTATACAAATCATTTTTATTTACCACTTACTTGCTTTTGTATTTTATTTTTGTTTTTTGTCTTCATTAGCATGATCTTTCAAAGAATTTCGAAGGTGATATACCTTTCCCCCCGCTAGCGATACGTTGTTCATATGATCGTCTGAAAATGGATGGGGTTTATCTCCTCGATAATGGCATATATCTTATCATGTGGATTGGTCCAAATGTTTCAACCGATTGGATACATTCAGTGTTAAATGTACCGAATCCAAAACACTTTGAAAGTGAAAAGGTATATAATTATTGTGGTGACAATGTTTAATTTTTAAAAAATTTTTTTAATGTAACTGAGTTTTAGCTCTGTTGTTTCATGTATGATAAGGCTTCAGCGGCATCTCTCCACTTTATTCTTTACTTTATGCTGTCCTCTTTATAGCTGGGTCCACGATTGTCCTTCTGTCTGTCATCTCCTCCATGTCACCTTCGACTGTGCGCGTGATGATGTTATGTGACCGTCTCCTCAGTGTGTGTGCCCAATCTATCCGCATTATCTCCTATATAATTAATTGTTTACCGATTGGTTCTTGGCTAGTTTTCTCTTCTGTAGTTTTGTGTTAGTGATTCTTTCCGGCCAGCCCAGCCAGCCAGCCATTTGATCCTCATTGTGTATGCAGCCAGCGACCACACCAAACTGCTGTTGGGAATCCTTTTCATAAAGTGGTCGCCAAGTTTCTGACCCATACTAGAAGACGTGACTGACTGACTGACTGACTAACTAACTTAACAACATTTGTGTTGAAAATCTGAATGTTTTTTCCTTTATACTGAGTCAGTGCAGAGAAGATTTGCAAACTACTTTCAGATTGATGAAGGTTCTATCTTGCCTTTCCGCGATTCTGTCTGGTTTTGACACCCTCATCCATGCTCTCGCATGTAGTTAGTTGAAAAGATGGTGGCTAGATAAGTGGAGGTGACCTCTTTCAGATTTCTCTCGTTTGTTGTGATTGATGCTGGTTTTCGTTGCTGTTCCTGTTGGTTGATTGGTTGGTTGGTCACCTTGATCACCTCCTTCGTCTTCTCTATGTTCACTCGCAGTCTTGTCTTGTCTACCTGCCTATGGTCCGGGGTTCGATCCCCTGCCGGCGCACACCCGATATCTATGGTCGGCCTGTAAATTTGGGCTACCGATATCCATGCTGAAAATTCCATACTTGTACTGAAAATACGGTGTGGAATCAAGCTGTAATCGAAAAAAAATAGCTAGTTTGTTGGTTTTAAACATAAATCATCTACACGCGAAAGCCAAATTTTGTGGAGTCTTCTTATCGGTGGTCCAGAGTATTCCTACCTTCTCACTCCCTGTGCACATTCTGACGCATAATCCAGTCCAGCATAATTAAGAATATCATCAGTGATGATAGGCAGCAGGCAGACTTGTCCTACTCCTGTCTTCACCTGAAAGGCTTCATTGGGCTTTCTGTTGCAAATTATCTGATATGTAGGGTGTCAGAGTATTTAAATGTATTTAAATACTACAAAATTGGTGCATTGTAGCCACCGAGAGATATGCTACACAAAATTCTGAGATAAGGCACACCACCTCTCTCCACCGAGCCTTTGACGTGAGGTCTAATCCACAAGAGGGGGTGGAACAAAGTCAGAAGCTCCGTTCCCATTGGTTTCCTGTGACAAAAACAGGTTCTAACACCGTCATTGGATCCCTTCAGAGTCTGAAACCCATGTACACACCATAGAGGTTGGGAATAGGCTTTTTCTAGCTCTCTTCCCTAAGTAGACCTGGATGTCTGTCAGTCTGGTAGAACAGTCCTGCTGTATGAAAGCAAGTGCATAGGGATGTTCACCTGTTAGAAGTTGTGGATGTACGGCCACATCAGAGGACTTCTAGACGAAGACCGAAATCTATACACTATCGACCGTATTGACTGACTGGTTTCAACATAGAACTTTGCAAAAAAGTAAGTGCAGCAGTTTGAGTTGCCATACTTTCTCCATGTAGCTCAGAAAGGAAGGCAAAAATAGAGAAAAAGGATTTCAAAATTATAATAATAAGCAGATATGTGACGGAGAAATAGTAAAGTTTAATAGATATAGGCATGCATCGGTAGCATAGCGGTTAGGACGCTCGCCGACCATGCACATGGTCCGGGGTTCCATCCCCGGCCGACGCACTCCTTTACCTCGCTAAGCCAGAAATAATGCTGGTGAAGAGGAAAGGTCGGGCATGAGGCTAGCAACCTCATCCTGTAAAATAAACACTGCTACAGAAACTTCAAGCCACTAGCTTGAAGCCCTATGTTCCACTGGGGAACGTGAAGGAAATAAAAAATAATAAAAAAAAATAAAACTCATTAGCAGGGTTGAAATAAATCCAATCGGTACAAAAAACTCGTGAAAATTAATTTAATGCTCGCTAATGACTGGCTATAGAGGAGGACGGAGTTACTTGGAGTTCTAATTAGAAGTCGTGACCCGGTCGGGAGTGGGAACAAGTACTTCGCTGTCATTGGCTAGTATTTATGGATTGGCAGTTGTGTTAGGTCTCAGTGACTGGATTGTAATCCGGTTGTCCTGGTTTTGAATCTCGCGTGAGTACTTAACTGACGATGAGTCCGAAACTAGGTTGCTGAAATAGCGGTCCAGTACTCCAGTGCTGATTTTCAACTGGTTCTCTAACCGATATCAGTCCATGGTGAAACTTCGAGTAATTTTTTTTCCCGAAATGTTAGAGAACATGTAACTAGCTCCACGTGAGCAGTGGAATTTGTATACATACAAACAATGATGTAACCAACTGTGGTAATTTATCTGTGGTACACTGTATCAGTATTGGTCAGTATCGATAATATACATTTTATGAAATTATATCATATCCCATTAGAAATGTTTCCTACACAATAAATTGATAGAATTCAAATGGACCCATATAAAGAGTGTAACCTCAGCAACTAGATTGCTGAGGTACATGGCCACCTATGAGCGTCTATCATCAATTACTTTTGGAATAAATTTTATTTATAAGTTTCTTACTACTCAAATCTGTTATAAGTAACATAATTCAATGCTTAAAAAATACATGATGTACATTTACAGGTGTGTATATTCATATATTTTAGATTTATGATTTGAATGCATATGATAATGAAACGTCAAGTAATGTATGGTATGTAGTATGGACTATTCGTAAGACCCATTTACATTATTCTCGGGTAAGTAGAAATCTGTGTTTTTTTGTTTTCAAGAGTTTGTTTGTGTAGGGATGCGATAATTGGTTTCAAGTTTGGTTATGAACTGATATGAGATAGAGAGAATCATTCGGAAATCCAGAGCTGCTTCATCCTAATTTTGGAATCTTCAGGAGTGTGCACACCCATGACCCTTGCTTGCGATTGAATCCAATACCTTCAGGATTCCCTGGTGTACCATCCCATTGGTTTTAATGATTGGTTAAAGGACTCACTTCGTAATGTGAAGCGTGTAGGGTTCGATTACCAACGGTAGTGACATGGACGCGTGTCGGTGTCGCTGAAGAGTTCCGGAATAGGACGAAACAGTTCTGCCCTATATTTCCTGGTTTTTAATGCTCCTCTAAATGATACTGATTCGTGATCAAACTTGGAGTCTTTTTATATTGTGTATGGTAAATTTTATGATTGAAAAAAGTAAATTTATGTAATAGTTAAGCTATTTCATTTGCAGTCAGTCTTACAAAACTGTTTTATTTTTAATGAGTGCATATACAGACACTCTCATTGTATATAATATTGCATTTTGACAATAATCATCTCTGAAGGCTCTCGTTTTCTCTACTACATGACCACTCTCAGTTAAATGTGACAAAATTGAGCTACGGATTGTTTTTGTCTGTCCTTTGCCAAACCACCATGATGGGAGATGTACACTAACACTTTGCTGGCTAAGCTGTATAGAAGTACACCAAACACAACTGTCACCGCAGGTGCAGTTGAATTGATAAACGCACATAGATGTAGCAAACCTATCTAGCTTATCCATCGTTTGCGTCCCGATCATTCGTCGGCTGGAGAATGACAAACACAGGTGTGCTGCGTAAAATGTTCTTCGTATACTCCTTGAAAGTCTTTGGAATAAAAGTCTCACTTGACAAGTCACCATTAAGTTGTAACTTAGTAAATAGAGGTTTCCTACGTGCAGTCAGAGTCTCAGGTTCTTTTTCTCTGATCTTTTGATATGTGGTCATGTAGTGGAGAAAACGAGAGCCTTCAAAGTAATTCATCGTATCACACCGAATCTTCCCAATAGACTTCGTATTCGTCTACTGCACACAGCTGAGGCAGGCGATAGGCATTCGAACAACTATTAAAACTAAATAATCGTCTCTGTCAACTACACAGCCATCTTGTACTTCCTCTGTATTTTTCTCTGAATACAACCATTTGTGACCACTTGGATGCTGCGTATTTATAAACAAGAGCGAATCGGGAAAAATATGAAGTTGACAGAGGTGAATCATCTGTGAATCTGTGTGGACTTTGTAACTGCAAATTAGGCCAGTAGTCTGTCAGTCAGTATTTAAATTGTAAATATTGATTTGTCTTAGGTGAACCAACCAATCAAGTTTCATCACACTGATAGACGCCCACACATCAGTCAGATAGTCAACCAATCAGATCTCACCATATTGATAGACATTCACTAATGGGTCCGATGTTTCAGTAGATAATAAATCTGTGATACTTTTTTCTGTTAGATTGCTGGTGGCAATCGACAGTAAGCACCGGATGTAGGTTTCATGCATATCAGTATTCGTTGTCAGCAAGACGTATCTGTAATCTGCAAGGAACTCATCATGTCTTTTCCGAAATTCGAATTCCAGGTCATCTGTTGTTACCTGTAGAGTCAGAGAAGTTACCACGAAGCTACTCGGGCTCACGATGAACCTCCTGTAGGACTGTGATGGATAGTTTGAATAAACACTTTAACTATCTAACAGAAGAAAGTATCACCTGTTTATTATGCACTGATTTGGGGCCTACTAGTGGTCTCAGGTGACTTCCTGGATCCTCTGTACGCTATTAGTTTGGAATGAGGGTTTTGCAGCTCTCTTTCCCAGATAGACAAGCAGGGCCACCACCAGTCCGTTGTGTAAGCACCAGACTTTCGCATTCATCCTTTCACTTTCGTGAGGACCGCACCCTTTACACTGCGTAAAGGTAGTGAATAGGAGTTACGTGTTCCGGGTTGCTGGTTTTCGAGGAATAAGAGTTGAGTTGTACCGAAATTCAATGAATACTGTTTTACGATTATTTTATTGTGGATTGTATAACAAACCAACATCAGTTAGAGAAATATTGGAAACTAGGGAACACTGGACAACCGTTTCGCGGTAATTTAGGGCTCCTCAGCAGTGACCATCCACCACCTAAAATGGGACGAACTCCATAGACCTTAGGATCAACCTCGTTAACTGTTCAACCAAATCCCTAAAAAAATCAATAATCTAAACATCAACCTTTACCTCATTGCTGGCTACATGGTGGAATGTCTTGAAGGTTTATTGACAAGTTGTGGCCTGTGGGATCTACCATGCCAAGGTGAAGCAGTTGCTCATCTATTGAATTGATCTATGGTAACGCCATATCATGAATTACCAGAAGTTAGAACTCATTTGTCGTTGATTTCTAGCCTAAATGGCTTAACCTCTTCGCAACGTGAAGATCCGGTTGCTTTCGAATCCTGGTTATGTTTGCGGGTGTGAACTGTTGCTCCTGAGAAGTCGTCAAGTAGGATGATTTAGTTCTGTCAAGCGCTCTTCATTATTTTTTTAGTATTTTTCTAAATTAATAACATTAATTTTTCTTTCCAAATCGTCGAAAACACTCATCAGGACATTAGAGAGGAAAAGAACAAGAAGAGGAAGAAGTTCAGCAAACTAATATCTACCTTTCCGGTGATTTCATTCCTAAAACCAGCTGTACAATCGCATTTATATGCATAAGCTGCTTACATAGATACAATTATTACTTATTTAATTCCACTTAGTAACTGGGGAGATTAAAGGTGGTAATAATTTTCAACTTGATATGAAAGTTTATTGGTGTGAATATATCAGATTTAAAAGGGCTTAGAAAGAAAATTACACAGAATTAGAAAAGTTTTTTCTCTCTCACGAATACAGTTGTGAGTGGGATGAATATGGAAAAAAAACTTAAGATAATAATATTTTCAATAGTTGGTTTATAAGGATTAGATCTGTTTTTACGAGTTTGACCACGGATTGAAATCAGTTAGAGAACCATTGAAAACTAGCAGGGAGTACTGGGCAGACAGCTGTTAAGTGAGCCTAGTTTGGGTATCATCGGCATTACGCACCCGCTGCACCGGGGTTCTGACCTAGGATATTCCGGTTACAAGGCAAGCTGGCTCGTATACCATTAGCCAGCCACTGGCAGCACCTGATTCAATGGCCAGTGCATGAATTCTAACTTCTACCAATTCGTGACCAGTGAGGTCCATCCAACCAGTCAAGTGTGAGGATGGATTTTCCACCGATGACATTGGTTGGTGCCAGTCGCGCTAAACCACGAATTGGTAGAAGTTAGAATTCCTGGACTGGTCATTGAATCAGGTTCCAGTAGCTAAATGGTGGTCAACAAGCTTGCTTTGTAGCCGGAAGGTCCTGGGGTTCGCACCGCGTTGCAGTGGGTGCGTACTGCTGATGATTCCCAAACTTGGATGGAGGAAACTGCTGTCCAGTACTCCCTGCTAGTTTTCAATGGTTCTCTAACTGATATCAATCCGTGATCAACTCTTAAAAATAATAGTTTCTTCTATAATGAGTGGAATAAAAACACACAACGAAACCAAGGGATCAAACCGAACTGGATCCATAGTTAATGTAGACATTCGACTAGTTTCTTTTGTGAACGCATAACTCTGGCTTTTTGATGTGTATGTAGTGAGGATTTCTGCAGTAAAGTCGGAAATACACACAACCTTTTTGTAGATTTTTGTTTACTTTGTAAATGACTCTCTATAGTCGACGGACGCGTCGCTGGCACAGCGCTCAAGGGTTCGATCCCCTGACGACTCACACCTGATATATAAATTGTTCGGCCTGCAAGATTTGGGCTACCGATATCACCTGTTGAAAATTCAATACTTGTACCAAAAATACGGTATGGAATCAAGCTATAATAAAAAATAAATAAATAAATAAATAAATAACTGTCCGTTGATATGCTCTGATAGTTGTTGACGAGGTGTGTTCAATTATGAAGGCCTTCTGATTGAACCAGTGCATTTGTGTTTTTGTAATTATACTGGTTAGTGTTAGTGTTCAGGAACCTCGTTTTAAAAGGCTATGTGTGTGTATAGAACGACCACATGAGCATATGAACTGATGCATATATATGTATATACACATTGGAGTGGTCATATGCGGAAGTTTGTCCTTCACATTGGTTAGGCACGGTGGACGGTTAGTGAGTAACACTTTTAGAGTTACCAGAGGTGCGTCGGTGGCACAGCAGTAGAATGCTCGCCGATCACACCACACGTCGTCCGAGATTCGATCCCCGACTGACCAACGCACTCCTTTACCTCACTAAGTCAGTAGTAATACGACTGATAAAAAGGGAAGGTTTGGTATGAGGTTAGCAACCCCTTTTGCCGTAAAAATAATCACCACTGCTGTCGAAACTGCAAGCCTCTAGCTTGAAGCCCTCGCTGTGTTCCTTGTGGGGAACGTAAAGGAATAACCAAAAATAAAGAGTTACTATTGCAGGAGAGGTCTCCGCTTTCGGGGAACTGGAAATTCTCCACTTTTGGATATCTGCTGCCTATATCTTCCTTTGAATGAAGTTCAAGTTCATATACCATAGTTTTCCTTTGGTACTGAAGTGTATTGTTCTCTTTTTGGTTTTGCGTAGTGTTTTATTTTTCTTGTTTTTTTTCTATTTTGTAATTTCTAGTTATTAGTTGTACGTCCTGGAGATAAAAGTGAATTATGGTTTCGTCGTTTTATGGTCGAGGATCGTTGTAGCAGTAATTCAATCTCTTATACAGAATATTTATGTCATATACACAAAGAAGTTTCTGGTCTATTACGTTGAGATATATATGAGAGAATGAGCGCGTGCGCGAGAGAGAGCGACAATTAAACAGATATACTTTTCACATTACACAAAAGAGTGATCAAGTTCTTCTACCATTCATTACTCTACTACTTATATACTAACTAATTTGAACAGTGTGTTAACTTTGTTGTTGAGACATCTCTTCTTTTAGCTTTTCCTATTTCATTGTCCTTTTGAAATCTCCCGTCTACTGGCCTTCCTCAGCCTACTCTTCTATATCTATCTATCTATCTATCTGTCTATATTGAATGTTTGAAAAATTTCTCATAGGTGAACACTGAAGGCGCGCTCTGCCTTTAACTCCGTATTAGGGTGTGATTATTGACGACTCTGATTATCAATTATTGTGATTATTATTTGGTAGTTTTCTTGTTCTACTCTTAAAGACACACGTGTTTGTCTGTCTTCTTGTGTGTGTGTGAGTGTGTGGATGTGCGTGTCATTTCTACGGATCTTCATGAGATCATCCTCTGAGGTTTCACTGCGTTTTATCATTTCGGTTGTTTTTTTGTTGTTTGACTTCTTGGGGACTTTTTCCTAACTTCTTTTGTGGTTATTAGTTAATTAATTAATTAGTTGGTTAGTTAGTCTTTCTTACTTTGGTGTGTGTGTTGGTGACTGCCCTCCTGTCAGTGTATCCCTTCTCCTACTCTCCCACATTCTCCTGTCTGTTGGATCTCCTCGTCTTATTCTCCTACTTCTTCTTCTTCTAGTTCCCCGACGTAAGCACAACTCCTCATTCTTGCTTTGTTCATGAAAGAATCCTAATCACAATAATAATAATAATGATAATGATGTAATAATGAGCATGGTATACTACGCGTTACTACTGATAATATGCACTGAGTAGTAGTTTATCTTTTTCTCCTTTTATTTTGGTTTTCACTTTTGTTTATAAAGAAAAAAAACACAACAACAACAACAAGTGCTTTATGATTATCATTATTATTATTGAGTTAATTTTTGACAAACAAAAAAATGTTTTGTTCTCCGGTTTTGTCCTGAAGCGTATGTTTTGTCTTTTGTTCTAGTGGAGCAGCAGGGGAGGGGGAGAGAAGTGAAGAGACAACGCAGTGCAGTACAGTACATTAGATATAAGTGCTAATTGTTACAACTGAATTTTCCCTTTATGAATTTAGACAAAGCAATAAGAAGACGCAGTTTTGTCTGAATCGTGTAGTGTTGTATTTGTGAAACACATTTCGAACAATTTGATCAGACACACGGACTTGTCATAGGAATGTGTACAGAAGAAATTAATAAAGAGTTAAGAGGTGAGAAAATAGACTACCTACATCAAGTTAAAAGGCCGCCATATTGAAGATCGAAATAACAAGGAGGATCAGTCACTAAACCAAATAACAAAGGTAATAGTACATCTACCCTAGCTGCTCTCAAAACAAATTTTGCCAAGGAAGGTGGTTCATTGTGATGACAAGTTGTTGATTTGAACGCATAAAGGTGGTTTAAACTTTCTAATTGCCAGCTAGGGCTTCCACAAAAAACTTAAGGATACCCCCTCCATCAAACACGTTCTATAGATAGGTTTGAAAGATGTGTTGACGTCAATTTTATGTCCTGTTTCTATAATATGTTTCTCAAGAGAGGAACTAGGTCTTCTGTTCTCACCATTAATGGGTTCTGAAGATTCCATTTGTTTCTGGAGCCATTTACGAATATGCTCTGAAGGCCTTACTTGCAGAGATCGATGAGTCCTCCCAAAATATATGTGTCCAAACGAACATTCAAATTGGTAAATACAGTGGGATGTGACATCATTTTCCTCATCTTCGAAGGGCTTAGATAGATATATGGGCTTCACATTCTCAATTATTATGATGTTAGCTGCATAAAAAGTCTTTTTGACAGCAGCGTTCAGTCTTTGTCTAGTTATCAAGCTGCTATGATGCCCCATATAGGGTAGCTTGATGTACACGTCTTTCTTAGGGGCTAGTTGGAGAGTGGGTCTTGGTGTTCTGACCACTTTATATCTCCTGATGAACTTGTCTGGATAGTTGTTATCAACCAGAGGTTGTGTCAACTTTCTTTCTTCTTCATCAAGTGTGTCTTCAGTGAATATTCGTTATACTCTACTGAAGAGGCACCTTACTGAGGCCACACATACATATGGAGGACTCATCGATCTCTGCAAGTAGGACCTGGCTTCAGAGCATATTACTAAATGGCTTCAGAAGTGAATAGAAGCCCCTGAACCCATTAATTAATGGTGAGAACAGGAGGCCTAGCTCTTCTATTGCAAAACATATTACAGAGGATGCAGGACATAAAATTGATGTTTACACAAATCTTTTAAACCTATCTGTAAAACTTGTTCGGTGGAGAGCATATCCTAAAGTTTGTGGAAGCACTAGTTGGCAATTAGGAAGTTGAAGTCATCTTTATATGATCAAATCAACAATTCGTCATCACACTAAACCTACCTTCCTTGTCAAACTTTGTTCTGATACCAGCCAGGGTAGATGTACTATTACCTCTGTTATCTGGTTTAGTGACTGATCTTCATTGTTATTTTGACCTTCAATATGGCGGCCTTTTAACTTGACCTAGTTAGTCTATTTTCTCACCTCTTAACTCTTTATTAATTTCATATATATATACATTCCTATGACAAGTCCGTGTGTTTGATCAAATTGTTCGAAATGTGTTTCGCAAGTACAACAATACACGATTCGAACAAATTTCATCTTCTTATTGCTTTGTCTAATATAAGGATGTTGTGTGCACGTCAGTTTGTAGAGGAGAGAGGGAGTTAGGCTTGGGACTCAATCCTTCCCTGGACTCTCCTAGAGTGTATGTATATATATGTGTGTGTAGTAAGATTGCGGAACACCTACAAAGCCTCAATAAAAAGCTTAGCACAGAAAGTTCGCCAAACTGTGGTAGTCAAATATAGACAAAGCAGTTTAATAATTAGAAGTGTTGAGGGGTAAAAAAACATGACGTTCTAGCGGATATGAGAAGTTACAAAGAGTGAAAGTATCTGGGCCATTGACAATGATTTTGAATCAAATCATTAACAGTGTCAAGCCCCATTAGTTCCTAGCATTCCTCGGACTCCAACTAGGCAACCTACACCTGTATATGTGGCTCAAAGTAACTGTCAAAAACTTGTTGGACTGATACTTAACTTTGGCTTGGTCACCTCTAACGCTTTTCCTATCTATATTAGTCAACATTGTTTATCGGAGAAGTCAGTCAGTGGCTTGACATGCGTAAGTAACTGTTATAACTACACTGAACTGAATAAACCTCGTCGGCACTTTGTTATGTCTGTGCCGGTGATTGTTATAGTGATATAATGAACTAGACTGGTGCGCTAATACGCCGATTCACTGAGCCAATCAAATATCAAAAGACAAAGGCTGCTGACCTGTGACTGTATAAGATACTGTACTGCATGAGAAAGGATGATATATA
Source organism: Trichobilharzia szidati (assembly GCA_944472155.2). Classification (NCBI taxonomy): domain Eukaryota; kingdom Metazoa; phylum Platyhelminthes; class Trematoda; order Strigeidida; family Schistosomatidae; genus Trichobilharzia; species Trichobilharzia szidati. The sequence continues at coordinate 24,291,531 of OX235275.1, read as the reverse complement.
ATATCTTATGCGGGTTCCAATCAGTAACACATGTTCTAGCCGTATCAATCGATTCACCTTCACAATCTGACCGATTAACATACCTTCCTTAGTTAACACTGTATGCCTAACCTCAATATTACTCACCATGTGATACCGCTTAACATGGGGGGGGGTAGAACGCAAATATCTGTGGTCAAACATAGCCACGCGCTTCAGATGTTCCACTAGGAGTCAGTGCAAACTAGTCCTGCCTTATCATTTTATATTTAACAGGAGCGAATCGCTAGCATGTCAAACGTTCGAAGATTTCTGCCTAAAGTGTTCAGAAAACTCTGTGCTTTATCTAGGCTGGAAATATCATCCTTATATTATAAGTCCAGAAAACTTTTGGTCTGGTGAGAAGTCAATCCTAAAATCAGTGTTGGTATCCATTCGATTAGTAAATGCAGGCTTTAGACCAGGAACAGGGTGTGTTGATCATATCTTCACCCATCCTTCAACAGATTCTGGAACATAGGCATACTTACCATCGGCGTCGAACAATCGTTATATTTCTTGACCAGGAGGTGGCGATGTTTGGCTGTTGAGGGAATGTCGAGAAAATACATTGCACTGATCAAGGCACTCACTCTACTCGAACTCATGCAGTCAGACAGGTGAGAGCTTACGGCGAATTTTCATCTGAAGTGGTGACAACTAATGGTGTCCTTCAGGGATGCCCATTATCCCCATTTCTATTCAATTTCATCATTGATGTACTAACGGAATAATTCCTAACTGACTTCAGCAACTCAGGGATTGGTTAATTACCAGGGAATAATCTCGTTGACTTAGAATATGCGGATGATATAGTCCTAGGTGAGGACTCTGACAAAATGCAGAGTCTTCTGAACACCTTGAGCTGCGGTATACGAATGTTTGACATGCGATTCGCTCCTGCCAAATGTAAGATGATGTTATAGGACTGGACTACACTGACTCCTAGCTTAGAAATAGGGAGTGAAGTGTTAGAGCACGTTGACCGCATCACTTATTTGGGAAGTTGCATCAGCCAACACCAGTGGATTGATCGCTGACGAAATCTCAGCACAGATACAGAAGGCTAGTTTCGCATATGTCAGTTTACTCTGTCTCTGGCACAGACGTGATATCCGGCTATCGACCAAATGGCGAATGGACTGCTCATCAGTTCGGTCTGTCCTCCTTTACGGTTGTGAAACCTGGCCATTGAGAGTGGAGGACATGAAAAACTAGTCTAACTAGCTGTCTTTGATCATAGGTGCCTGCGTTCTATCTCCCGTGTGAAGTGGTATAACAGGATAAGCAATAATGAGGTTAGGCATCAGTCGAGTGTTAGGTATGGAGGGAGGGGAAATCAATAGACGAGGCTATGAAGTTATATCGACTAGGATGGTTAGGACATGTGTTACACATGCATGTCTAGCTATTGATCACCTTCCTTGGCAATGTTAGCTGACATAGGGTCAGGTTGGAAAAGAGAAAGCCAGTGGTGCTCAAACCAAGACATGGCTTCATCAGCCAATGAAATCCAAAACAGTTAGTTTAAGGCAGCCACGTAAGACGGTATAGACTTCCTGACTGGTCGGGGTCCTCGGGATGGTAAACACCAATGAAGGCTGAAGACAATTGATGATATGGCCCAAACCCATCGTTCTCACTGATGACGCAGATGCATCCACTCCTTGTGACTTATAATACCCAATAAAACTATATTGTTCTTCGATATTACTATTTTTTACCTCATATCTCTGTTTACTGCCTCTATTTTGCATTTCTTTCTACTTTCTTCTCTTGCTTTATGTGCTAAGTGGAGGGAGTGTGGCGACTTGAACTGCTGCACATCGGTGCAAAGTTCTATGTTGAAACCAGTCAGTCAGTCAGCCATCCAGCTTGATATTAGTTAGTACCCTAGTGTCCAACCAAAGTATCCACTAAGTTTCTACGAGAAGTCATTCGCGAAACTGAATAAGCTCAGTAGTAACACTCACTCTCACTACAGTCAGCACTAGGCTGACGCGAGTTCGAATCTCAGACAGACGGGTGGAACATGAGACTTGCTTCAAGGCGGTTGAAAATACGCCTTGCTGACTGTGGTAAGTGCCAACCAGCACGAAACCTAACACAACAATTCAGACTGCACTGTGATGGTGAGTCAGCAGTCACCTATAGCTTGTTGGCGGCGCACATTGCAAACCTAACTGTATAATATAGAATTCAATCTGCAGTAAAACATGCCAAGGGACTAGGCGCATGAACATTAGTCACTACTTAGTGTCAAATCAAAGGCTAATCACAGAGGGCTAGTTTCGCATATGCCAGTTTACGCCGTCTCTGGCGCAGACGTGATATCCGACTATCGACCAAAGGGCGTGTTTACTGCTCGTCAGTCCGCTCCGTCCTCCTTTATGGCTGTGAGACCAGGCCATTGAGAGCAGAAGACATGAAAAGATTAGATGTCTTCGATCATAGATGCCTGCGTTTTATCTCCTCTGTGAAGTGGTATAATAAGATGAACAATACTGAGGTTAGGCGTCGAGTGCTAGGTAAGGAGGGAGGGGGAATCAATAGACGAGGCTGTGAATTTACACCGATTGAGATGGTTAAGATATGAGTTACGTATGCCTAGCCATCGCCTTCCTCGACAATCGGTAATGTTAGCTGACATAGGATCGATGAGGTTGGAAAAGAGCCAACTAGTGGGAGTCAAAACAAAACATGGCTTCATCAGTCAATGAAATCCACAATAGTTAGTTTAAGCCAGCCAATCACATAGAGAGGTGTAGACTTCCTGACTGACTCGTTGGGGTCCTCGGGACGGTAAACACCAATGGCAATGTCTGGAGACAATTGGTGATGTAGCTGGCTCAAAGTGATCGTTCTCAATGACTGGCTCAGATGCATCCACTCCTTGTTCTTCGATATTACTATTCTCTGTTGACTGTCTTTACTTTGCATTTCCTTTTACTTTCTTCTCTTGCTTTGTGTGCTACATGGAGTGTGGTGACTCGAACTGCTGCACGTCGGTGCCAAGTTCTATGTTGAATCCAGAGAGACAGACCATTAGAACATCTATGATGAAATTAAACGAAAATAGCGATAGTGAATATCCCTTAAAGACCGTTAGTTGTTATTAATTCAGATAACAACTCTGTATAAACTTTGACCTGGTTGCATGAGTTCGAGAGTAGATAAGTGACAATTGTAGTTTTGTTTTGGGTTGTGCACGTTTGTGAGTTCAGTATTCACTGGCTAGTCATATTGGTATAGAATCCTAGCTGGCGGAGGATGGATTCCTAAACCTCGCCTATAATGTAATACCCGATAGTAGGCATGCAGAATGGAGGGAAGGTGTGATGTGTAAGACCAGCACTTACTCCACCCCCTAATACAGAAAAAACGTTACAATCGCCACTCGAACTTCAACACTTGGAGCGGCTTACTATCCAACTGGAACACAATGTGGGTATGAGGGGATCATAAAGAGTGACGGCATCATCAAGAGAGATTTTCATCCATGTTTTCAACAATCTCTGTAGGCATTCGTTGTTGGTGTCGCTAGGATGCCATTAGCTAAACAGTCTATACCGCCCTATTTGACTGTTAAATACTTCATTGATCGATGCTACGTTTTGATTTGATCACTCTCAAATTCTACTCCGGCTATCTGATGTTCAGTATGCAAGGAATGTACTTGTGAATAGAAGTCTGAAGCCTGCCGGAAATTCTTTTCTTCAGACGCTAAGTTTCTGATCCATAGAGAACTGACTTGAAATTGGTGTTGAAAATCCGAACGTTGTTTTCTTTTAAATCGAAGGATGAATACTGAAGAATAGTGTGTCGTGGCGCTCATTGGCTTAAGTACTCGATTTCCAATCAACACGTCACGAGTCCGAATCTGTTTCCGCCTACTCAGCACAATAACTGCAGCTGATAACCGAGTATAGGATAGTTGAGTTCTTACTAACTAACTATTGTTCGCAAACTGAAGATACTAGGATTACAATATATGACACAAAGTTTTGGCCTTGTAACATGTAGGTCCAAGCTTCGATCTCTCATAGGGTTATGTGGGGGCAGTACTGAAGAGTCCCAGACTTAGACGAAATGACTGTTTATTGTTCATTGGTTTGAATAAATGGTTAACTAGTTGGAGGATTTCATCATCAGCTGATATCAGTTAGAGAACCATTGGAAAACTAGTCACAGGGAGTACTGGACAGTTGTTCCCTCCGTCCTAGTTTGGGACTCTTCAGCAGTACGCACCACGTAGTTTGAACCAAGGATCTTCTGGTCACAAGGCTTTTAATTTCAGCTCATGATGAAATCCTCCAACCAATCAAACAAAATCCCTACAAAAATCAATACTTGAAATGGTTAATTAGTTGTCTTACTAATGTGAAAATTTAATCAGTAGTTATCCGGTCAATGGATTAACTCTCCATGTTTCCTTCAAGTCTGTGGAAACACTAAAGATCTCAAAAGGCTGAGATGGTGTACTCCCATTGTCAATAAGTTCATTATCCTTCAATGAATGTTTGTTTGATATCATCACTACTGACAGTATCGGCTTTATTTAGCCATCTTTTGTGATGACAGTCATTCCTGTCTTGTTGGACCCGTATGAAGACTATTGTCTTCTGGGTGAATCGATCCCATTGGCGAAATCTATTCTGGAGAATATGTAATTACAGTTTATTAGTTGGTACGACATACATATGACTTTCCTTCATCGATAGATATCTAAAGAGAAAGACTGTTGCTCCAAAATCCAAGGTAGGTACGATCAGTGAAATCCCCCGAAGCTTTTTTCTAGAGTAAATAGAAAAACTCTCTTTGCCACATTTCTACGCATTACCTTCTTCATACAACATCAGAGAAAAGATCCAGATGTTAGCACCTTTAATGTCTATTTACCAGTTCATCTGCTGCTGTAAAGTTTAATATGCAGTCGGCCATACCAACGAGACATTGTCAAGACGTGCCCGTGAATGCCTACCAGCATAGATGTCAAGGGGAGAACATAAACCTTGGATGACTTTCAGAAATGCTTATTGGTATTCCTTAGTAAGACTTCCAACATATATTTCACAGCTAAGTGATCACCATCTATCTTCGCAATAGCCCATGTCACAAGACACAAGACTGTGTTGGGCGTTCAGCAGTAGTGTAACGACATGGACAGACAGACTCCTAAGCCTCCTCTACACTGTACCATCCAGTAGTAAGCCTGACGCTAACATCACAATGACCACTGAAACTTCAGGGTGGTAATGCCGTCTGCTCCATTCAGGACTCACAGGAATGAAAAAACTCCAGTTATTAACCATCCTTTCGTATTATAGGCGTCGAAATAAACAGTCTTGGCTTCTGTTATCACGGCAGTGTGACGAGCGAAACGTATCTTGTGAGTTTCAGTACATTTTAGCTTCTGTTGGATATTAGCGAATAGAGGAAAATGTTTTTAACCATAGTATCTATCTGTATTATAAGACGGTATTCCGTGATTCACCAATTTTAACACCAATGGAATATTAGAACAAGACACATATAAAAGCGAACAATATTGTTGTTTTCAATTAGATCTTCTTCAGGCTTTACTCTAATTTACATAGATTCATACATAAAACAGAATTAAACCAATGACGGTGATTTTGTGGATCAAATAATAATAATAATAACTTTCTATAGTTGGTTTGTAAGGATTAGATTTGTTTTTACGAGTTTGACCACGGATTGATATCAGTTAGAGAAGCATTGAAAACTAGCACTCGAGTACTGGACAGCTGTTTCATCAGCCTAGTTTGAGAATCATCGGCATTACTCACCCACTGCGACGGGCTTCGAATCCAGAACCTTCCAGTTACAAGGCAAGCTGGCTCGTATACCGATCAGGCACTAGCAGCACCCGATTCAATGGCCACTCTATGAATTCTAACTTCTACCAATTCATGATTTAGCGTGATTACCAACCAATGTCATTGGTGGGAAATCCATCCTCACACTTGAGTGGATGAACCTTACTGGTCACGGCTTCTCACTTCTCACTACAGGAGGGAGTTTCCTGGGGTTCTAGTGAGAAGTCGTGACCAGTAAGGTCCATCCAGTCAAGTGTGAGGATGGATTTCCCACCAATGACATTGGTTGGTGTCAGTTGTGCTAAATCACGAATTGGTAGAAGTTAGAATTCATAGAGTGGCCATTGAATCGGGTGCTGCTATTGACTGAATGGTATACGAGCCAGCTTGCCTTGTAACCGGAAGGTCCTGGATTCGAAGCCCGTTGCAGTGGGTGCGTACTGCCGATGATTCTCAAACTAGGTACGAAACAGCTGTCCAGTACTACCTGGAGGGTTTTCAATAGTTCTCTAACTGATATCAATCCGTGATCAACTCGTAAAACCCTCTGTTTTACATAATTTTCTTCTAAAACTTACACTTCTAATGGCATATGTTTTGAAATATTCTTTCGTGTCACTAAGTTAATTTACTATATATTTTGTAACAAAAAAGGCAAAACACGGAAGCCAATTGATCAAACGGCTATTTATATACAGACAGTTTTATATTCTTTGACCAATCACTGAGCGTGTGATTTTGGCTTACATTAAACGACATGAAACAGAATGTTCAAATATACATATATAGTATTCTGTTGCTAATTCAGTGTTGAACTGTGGGAATATGTGAGAATCATGTTCCATTGGAACACATTGTCTGTATCACACCACCACACTCGTCCCCTCGTCAAAAGCTTTCGACTGAAGTAGGTTCGATCTTCTTGGTGTTGGCGGCTTTGTTTGCTTGTCTTGCTGTATCGAGTTCTTGAGCTCACTGACGTTCATACGCTTCTCTTTGTTTGCATTTCTGGTTGTATATGTCTGACGTCATCTCACGGTGATCATGTATGGTCCTTCCCACTTTGGAAGCAGTTTGCATGACCTTGGCTCGTATTCACTGGTGTTTCGCCTCACACTATCATATGCTGCCTTCGCCCGACCTCTCAGCAGCGTTTCAAGTAACAGCCTCATCGCTGACGGATCTTAAACGCCATTCAACTGTGCAACAACCTCGAAGTCCTGCCAGAAGATCCATATGTCTCCTTCTTCAAAAACTGCAGGGCATGAGCTGTTCATTTGTCGGCAGGCAGCGACACCAAAAGTAACAGCAAAAGGCAAGACACGGAAGCCAAGGTATCTTTTTCATTACTCAAACCGCTATTTATATATTATTATTATTTCCTTTAGTTCCTAGAGGAACATAGGGCTTCAGCCATGCGTCTCCATTGCGTTCGGTTCTCTGCTAGAGTTTTCACCTGGCTCCAGGTCTGCCCACATGCTTTCATCTCCTCTTCACATGATCTCCTCCAGGTCACCCTTGGACGACCAACTCGTCGCTTCCCTTTCGGGTTCCACTCGAGGGCTTGTCTAGTGATGTCACTTGCTGGTTTCCTCAGAGTGTGGCCAATCCATCTCCATTTCTTCCTGCCTATTTGTTTCACAATCGGTTCCTGGTTGGTTCGCTCCCAGAGATCTTTGTTGCTGATCCTTTCCGGCCATCTGATCTTGAGTATTGAGCGAAGACATCTGTTAATGAAGGTCTGTAGCTTGTTTGAGGTGCTCTTTGTGACACGCCAAGTCTCTGATCCGTATAGTAGTACTGACTTCACATTGGAGTTGAAAATCCCGATTTTATTTTTGACGCTGAATGATGTTGACCTCCACACAGACTTGAGAGTAATGAAAGCTTGCCTTGCTTTCCCGATCCTTGCTTTGATATCCTCGTCAGTTCCGCCTGTAGTTGAAACAATGCTTCCCAAGTAGGTAAAGGAGGTAGTTTCTTTCAGGTTCTTTCCATTTATGCTGATTGCTGTCTGTTGTTGTTGGTGTTGGCCAGGGATCTTCATCACCTCCGTTTTCTCTATGTTCACCTGGAGTCCTATCTTTGATGCTTCTTCTGCCAACTTGTTACTTTTCACTTGCATATCTTCCAGTTTGTGGGAAATCAGACATATATCATCGGCGAAGTCCAGATCCTCCAAGTTCTTTGTGTGAGTCCATTTTATGCCTGTTTCCTCATTGCCCGCTGTTTGTCGCATTATCCAATCTACCGCAATCAGGAAAATCATTGGCGATAGTAGGCAACCCTGTCTTACTCCTGTCTTCACTTCGAAGGATTCCGTGAGCTTCCCGTTGTGGATTACTTGGCATGCAGCGTTGTCATACAACTGTTGGATGAGATGTATAATTGTCGGCGGCACCCCGTAGTAGCGAAGTAGTTGCCAAATCACCTCTCGATCGACGCTGTCGAAGGCCTTTTCAAAGTCGATGAAGTTGAGATAGAGAGGTGACTGCCATTCCAAACTTTGTTCAATGATGATCCGTAGTGTGGCGATTTGATCAATACATGACTTGTTTCTCCTGAATCCAGCTTGTTCTGGTCGAAGTTTTTCATCCAGGGCTTGTTTGATCCTTTCCAGGATGATGCGGCTTAGTATTTTGCTTGGGATGGACAGGAGCATAATTCCGCGCCAGTTCTTGCATTGACTTAAGTCTCCTTTCTTTGGTAGTTTGAATAGGTATCCTTTCTTCCAATCCTCGGGTACTTTGCCTTCTTTCCACACCTTCTCCAGTAGTGGCGTCATCAAGTCTGCTGTTGTCTCTGGGTCCACTTTCAATGCTTCTGCTGGGATTCCATCTGGTCCTGCTGCTTTTCCAGCTTTCAGCATCTTGATTGCCTTCAGGACTTCTGTTCTCCTCGGGGGGTTGATGTTCACTGGTAATTCTGCTTCCGTTGTTGGTATTGTTGGGCGCGTTGTAGGTGGCGGTCGGTTTAGTAGTCTTTTGAAGTGTTCAGCCCAGTGTTTCCTTTGCTCCACTTCTTTGGTGATTGACTTTCCATTTTCATCCTTCACTGGCTTAATTTGTGACGAGTTTCTGCCTGAGAGGTACCTAGTTGTTTGGTAGAGTGTTGCGAGGTCTCCTTTGCCTGCTGCTTGTTCTGCTTCATTGGCCATGGCTTCATAATACTTTCTTTTGTCTTCTCTGGCACTCTTCTTTACTCCTTTGTTCAGTGTATTGTAGCTTGCATTCAACTCCTGTTTCTGTTGCTCGTCGGTGCACTGGAGAATCTTTTGTTTCACCATCCTTCTCTCTTCTATTAGCCTCCAAGTGTCCGTAGTGAGCCACGGTTTGTCCTGTCTCTTCTTTCTGCCCAGAACTTCCATGCAGGTTTCGCTCCATACTGTTTTCAGGTTGTCCCAGTGTTTTTCGACGCTGACCTCTTCGCTAATGTTGATTTGTGTCTCAGCTTTGTCCTTTATACTTGCAGTAAAGATATCCTTTGTATCCTGGTCCTTTAGTTTTTGAGTGTTGAACTTGGCTTGTGGTCTATCTGCAGCTCCTGATTCTCTGAAAGCTTTTAATTTGAGTTGGATTGTTCCTTGTACGAGGTAGTGGTCTGAGCCAACGTCTGCTCCTCTTCTTGCTTTTGTGTCCAGTAGGCTGCGCCGCCACTTCCTCGAGATTGTGATGAAGTCAATTTGGTTTTTGGTTCGCCCATCTGGTGACACCCATGTAGCCTTGTGAATATCCTTGTGTTTGTATACGCTGCCACCAATCACTAGTTCATTGAAGGCGCAGAAGTCGGCGAAGAGTTCTCCATTTTCATTCATCTCTCCCAGAGCTTCTTTACCCATGATGAGTTCCCTTCCTGTGTTGTCTGGTCCAAGTTTGGCGTTCATGTCTCCCATTAGTATTTTAATGTCACCAGCTGGAGTATTGTCTATTGCTGCCTGTAGTTGTCTGTAGAATTCTTCTTTCTTTTCGAGGTCTGCGTTGTTTGTGGGTGCATAGCACTGTATAATTGACACTTTTCTTCCTTTGGAGTTGAATCTGGCGCTCATTATTCTGGGTGAGATCGCCTCCCATTGTATCAGAGCCTTGGTTGCCGTTGGTGACATCATTATAGCCACGCCCTCGGTGTGTGTGTGGTTGTCTTCTGGGTGACCGGAGTAAATCACTGACTCACCTGTTGACAATTTGGTGAGTCCGTTTCCGTTCCATCTGCTTTCGCAGATCCCCAATACTTGTAGTCCGTATCTTCTCATTTCGCTTGCGATCTGGGCAGCTTTGCTAGTCTCGTACATGGTGCGGACATTCCATGTCCCCACACAGACTTTTTCTTTTGACGCAAGGAGATTGTTCACGCTGAAGTTTCTGTAGCAGGTTTGTTTACAGGGTGGGGTTCGTTGACAAGTCACTGAGCGCGTGATTTTGGTTTTCATCAAATGACAAGAAATAGAATGTTCAAATACATGTATAGAATATTCTGTTGCTAATGCTGTATTGAACTGTGGGAAATCATATTCCGTTAGAACACATTGCCTGTAACACACCACCACAATATGTGGTTGTACAGCTTAAGTATGATATGGCTGATGAAGATTAACTCTTTGTTGAACGTCTTTTCTTTTATATTGTCAAATAACAGAAGTTAAGATGTACACAGGTCATTATCTAAATGTTCTACTGGCTTGATTCTTAACTGGACATCTCTGGGTCAACTTCTCAGTGGAGTCATATATGCGTATCACTGAGGCATCGCAAACTTGGACAAGTGGTTTCTTCAGTAGTTCTCTAATTAATACCAGCACATGTATTCTAAAACTAGCGACTGGCCCAATTCAGGTAGGTACTAGTGGGAATTCGTGACCAGTGGAGTAGAGCAGTTCGTGGGAGAGGTGACACTGGCCAGTGTTCGTGCTCTTCGGTGAATTGACAGAAGTTGCATTCATGGACTGGTCATTGGACTGGGTCTCATTAGCTGAGTAATGGTTTACAAGCTCGCCTTGTAACCGGAAGGTCCTGAGTTCGAGTACTAATGAAGTACAGTCGCAAACTAGGCTGACGAAACAGCTAGCAGTCCAGTACTCCCTGGCACTTTTCCAATGGTTCTCTCCAACTGATGTCTGCTTATGTTGAAATCCTGCAACGAATCAAATTCTCCGGCAAAACAACACCTAAATATCAAAATGACGGGCTACTAAACTAACACTGATCTGATGAAAAGATCGAATATAAAAAAGCAAACGAAATTTCTACGCAAATATATATACTACTGATATTACTTGATAACATGTTACATATGGTATACACATATAAGTAAGTATACATGAAGGTAATAGATTTAGACTAAAATGGTATATAAATGCACTAGAAAAGACAACACAAGAATCAATAATAATAACAATAATAGCAATAGCAACATAGAGTGTGTATTTGAACAAAAGTTTCTTTTATATTTTCCAGTCACTTTAAACTTTTGCGCAAATCATTTGAGAATGAGAAAAAGTGGAGTAACGAGCAAAAGATACATACTATCAGCTGTGTTGCAATCTATGAATAGTGTGTGTGTGTGGGTGTGTTTATGGGGATCTTTGTATTCATGGGATCAAAAATTCGCTCCCCATGGCCATCTTCATCTATTCACAGTTATACTGTTCAACCTGACTGAAATATTCTCTCAGTAATGTATATAGTGTGTATGTATGTATGTATGTTGAGATAGATACTACTTATAATACTACTAACAACAAGATATAGTTTATGTATATATATATATTACTCTATTTAGTTATGAAGTAGTATATGTATGGAAAGGTGAATAGAAGAAAGTAAGTGAAAGGAGTTGATTTCATTGACAGTTGGGGTGCAGAATTACAATTATCACTACCACAAATACAAATTTCAGAGAAACCGCCCTCTGAATGACGATTAACACATTTGACTTCTTCGGGTTCAGCACCTTCTGTAGCACAGAAACGTCGCATCAATGTTATTTCTGATGTAACGGAAGTGTATTCATTGAACAGTTATTGTTGTTGTTAATACATCCAAGTAGGTATTGTTGAAAGGGGTGGGAGGGAGATTAATAGAGAAAAAGCAATTTCTTAAGATTAGTATATATACATATACATTATCGAGAAAGTTAAAATATATGATGTTCATTATTATAAAAAAGGTTTTCGTAATTATCTAAACTTTGATCACGAATCAATATTAGTTAGAGTACCATTGAAGATTATCAGGGAGTGTTGGACGACTGTTTTGTCCTACTTTGGGATCCCACGTCGGCAGTACGCGTCAACTGGGATTTGATCCCAGGACGCGATTCACTGGTCCATTAGTTTCAGTGTGAGGAAAGATACTCACCGACGACACTGACTGGCGGTTGCAAATTGTCAGAAGTTTGAATTCATACGGAGCCAAATCATGTCCCAGTAGCTGTGTGGAAAGTCCTGGGTTCGAACTCCGCGGGTCGCATATTGCCTATGAGTTTCTTCAAGATTACTCGCACGACTTGCTGACAAGTGATAGCCAAAAAGCACGAAACCTAGGTCCAACGGTTTCTGCCGAATGTCTCCAATCATCTATTGACACCAATTCAAAGTGCACCGTGATGGCGAGCCACCTAGTGGCATGCTGATCACATTGCAAACTTGACTGATAGAATTCAGTCTACACTCAGCAGAGGACTTGATTCACATGACATCAGTGTCTAATCAAGACGGTTATGATGTCAGAGAAAGCAAATGATACAGCTTTGTGGAGATACGTGGGAGACGTGAAAGGATCACAACAAAACACAATATGAAGGAAGGGCAGAAGTAGCACAACATGGACGATCTGTGCAAATGGTGCGTTGAAGATACAAAATTGCCATGTCTTTCGTCTTCTGCTGTTACACACTTTGAAGTTTCGGTAGCATTGGTGTTGAATTTTTATAAGGTGGGGTCACTAGCCTCAGTCGGGGATAGAACCTTGGACCACATGCATGGCTGAGGAGCATTCTATCGCTAAACCACTGACTGACTTATTTTCTTTCGTTTGTCGGATATTCAATTTAGAGTAGTACTGTGGAATACTAGTACTTACAGATCCAATACAACTGAAATCTGTCCTTATTATAGCTTCGATGTTACGTAAAATATTTATATTGATAATGAAAATAGTGCTTTGGTTATCATAGATACATAACTGTAGAACCTAATGATAGATTTATAGAAAAAATTATCCTTCGCTCAGTAAACAGCTTCGACGTGAAAAACCTAGAAGACCTGGATTTCGCGGATGATTTATGTTTGATGTCACACAAAATCGAAGACTTACAAGCGAAAACCGACAAACTGGTCGAAGAAGCAGCCAGAGAAGACAGGACTCCAGGTGAACATAGACAAGACGGAGGTTATGAAAATTGCCAACCAACAACAACAACAGCAGTAACATACAGCGCCAATCACCATCAACGGGAGAGATGTGAAAGAGGTTACTTCATTCACTTATCCAGGGAGCATTGTCTTAACTACAGGAGGAACAGACGAGGATGTCAAATCGAGAATCGGGAAGGCGAGAAACACATTCATCAACCTGAAACCAATCTGGAAATCTTCGTCACTCAACTCAGCATCAACAACAAAATGATTCGGATTTTCAATACAAACGTCAAGTCAGTCAGTTCTTCTATACGGATCAGAAACTTGGCGGGTCACAAAGAATATTTCCAACAGCCTGTTACAGAACTTTATCAACAAGTGTCTTCGTTCTATGCTCAAGATCACATGGCCGGAAAGAACAAGAACCAACAAGAAATTATGGGAACAAACAAAACAAGAACCAATCGGTCAACAAATATGCAGGAGAAAGTGGAGATGGATTGGACACTCGCTGAGGAGGCCGTTGGGTGACATCACGCGTCAGGCCATTGCTCGAGTGGAACCCGAAAGGGAAGCGGCGAGTGGGACGTCCAAGGGTGACATGGAGGAGATCGTGTGAAGAGGAGTTGAAACAGTATGGACTAACATGGATGCAGGGAAAAAGTACAGCAGAAGCAAGTGGAGACGTGTAGTTGAAGCCCTATGTTCCACTAGGAATCCAAGGGAACAATAATAATAATATAATCAGTAAACAGTCCATAAATTCAAAAAAATTAAACACAGTCTTCTCTGCCTTTGGAGATGAAAATAACACCAGCTGATGAAAGCCTTCAGGGAAACCATTAATGCAATGATCCTGCTTTCGATGAAAACAAAAATAATCATCAGGATATGGAATGTTGGCAAAAAATGTTTGAAACTGGAAAGGTTGCTTAGTTTGTTCAGTCAGATGAAAAATTATGGTACAGAAGTGCGAAGAGAATAGAAGTGGACCCTAGAAGTTGTTAAAACTGGAGAGTTAATAATCTACTCCAGTCATTCCTACAACAACCAAGGGGTACATTGAGCTAATAGAAATCGGACTGGATTGCCGGCTGCCTGAAAAAACATTTCAGGCATTCATCAACAAATCAGGTCTTTGATCGATTATCGAGGATCAGATAGACTATTGCAAAGGATTAGCATCAAGGAAATCTGGAGGCGAACCAAAGATCAACCGACTAACCAACAAATATGCCAGAGAAAATGGAGAAGGACAGGACATATGCTGAAGATACCGTTCAGTGACATTTACCGCTACGCAATTCAAATGCAAAACGACTACATACACACGTGAATTACAAAAACACATAGAAGAGATCGTGCAGGGAGAAGATGAAAGCATATAGGCATTCGAAAAGCTAGCGTAAGATGACTACAGTGAAACGGATGAAAGGCAGATGTACTGTTGAAGACCAATGTTCCACTCGGAAACCAACGGAATCATGATCATCAATTTCCAGAAAATTAAAACAACAAAACGACACTGCTTCAAATTCATCGATGATTTACTTCCTACGATGCTGCTACTGGCATTATCGTTGTATTGCCAAAAACGAATTCACAAAATCTCAGCTAACAAACAGTAACTTAAACATAGTTATCAAGAATTAGAAAGTTTTCTTCTCCCTGTCAAAATGCTAAATTGGTACAGACACAAAATCACATAATAGCAGTGTTCGATTTGAAAAACATGAAATTATGAAAAACAGAAAATGTTTACGCACACTGGCGAGTGCGGAGGTGTTGGAACTAGGTCAAATTCTTCATCGATTCGTCATTCATATTCACAAAATTCTCACTCCATCTCATGTGAAACGCTCCCTGTGATATTTTTATCAATGATTTCAATAATATACAAAATAAATCACGTGACCTGATTCTACAGCGTCTAGATAACCTACAGACGACGAATTTTCAAACTCCTCTGGTTCTGTTGTATTTCTGTGTGAATGAATAGAAGCTCCTATGGTGTACACCTTTTTCAACCTTCATTTCTATCGACATTTGTTCGACAGAAATAATTACATCACACCACATTCTTAGAATTTCACCTCACACTCACAGTTAGACTGTGTTCCTCTAATTCACGTGTGTACGTAGTCGTTTTTTATTTGAATTCCGTAGGGATAATTGCGTAGCGGGAATATCTTTTAACGGTCTATTCACCCTTCATCCATTCAATATCCTTCTTTTCTGGCATATTTTTGGGCTGCGTGGCCATTTATATTCACTATAAAGTGTTAATTGGCACGTGTCGTTAAGAGTCTGAGGTTTTTTTGGACAATGAGTAATCTATCCTTGTGTGTTATAGCTGAATATGCTCCTGGTTTCCGTCTGGTTGACCGGAGTAGACTACTGACTCTTTAGTTAACTACATGGACTGTGCACTTTCATTCTACAGGTTTCTAACCTTTCCATATAGTATCCTTCCATGGCTTTCGCGATGGAAGTAACCCTACTCATTTTGAACGTATTGAGAACATTCCACGTCCCTATACGTATATTATTTTTCATCGAAGATAGACACATCGGTTGACAAGCTTCTAGAAGGCTTCCACCAGCTCGCGTCATTCATTCTCCCCATATCGGGCGAAGAATGGGTTTAACTCTTATACTTCTTGCGTGATCTGAAATTTCTTTAGCGACTGATTTGATTTTCCATAGTGGGGTGGCTGTTCCCTCACCCAATCTTTCCACTTTTTCTACTCTTAGGACCGTCTAGGAAACGAGACGATGTTGACTGAATATTCGTGACCTAATTGTTCAACCTGTGTGTTGATATATGTGCTCTTGTTGTGGATCCTTCGATGAAATTTGTAGATGAATATAGAATCCAGGATGCTTCAGCTTTTGATACTAATGATTTTCTGCGTTCGAGTATCATTTGGAACACCATCAATCACTAGGAACTGCGGGTCCGTCCACCTAAAAGTTCAGTCTCAAATAACAAATAAATGGATGTGTCTTAGATTCTGCTATTAGTTATCACGCAGCTTCATGAACACAAATTTTTGTTGAGAGTCATTATCAATTTGACTCTGTTCAAATTCGCTGTTAAAATGGTTATACTACTTATAAGTAGACACATTCTTTTTGTCTAAATTCTTCAGACATCCTGGAAATAGGCCCAACGGAAAAACATCACTCCTGCTGCTGTGGAGCAAGACATACATTTATGAAATTAAGCAGAGTGAGATTTGGATGCTGCTGGTTTGTGTACAATGTTAACTGTTGAAAAGAATTAGGACAGTATAGCATTAATTTACTGAAAGTCGAGTAGGCAGCAGGACCAAATAGAATTTCTTAAGATATCACCCAAAAATGGATCCAGAGATCTTAGTGGATATCCTCACGCCAATATTAGAAGGAGTTTGGAAAGAAGGAGAGTTACTTGAAACCGATTAGAAGAAAGACTGCCTTGCAAAATTGCCAAAGAAGGTTGATTTGAGCCTTTGTAAAAGGTGAGGGGGCGGGTGGAGTCATGCTACTGTCCACTCTGATCAAAGTTTTAAGTTACATGATCCTGGAGGGAATAGAAGAAACTCTGGGTACAGAACTCTCCCCAGGACTGCTGGATTCAGGAAAGATAAACTGTTTGCTGACTGAATAGCAGCAATATGCATGATCACCGGATAGAGCGTAGAATGACAGCCAAATCTGTACACTGACTTCACGGAGTGTTGACGGCGAAGTGGTCTAGAAACTATTTCTACCTAACAGAGTGGTCCAAACCTTTATCAACCTAACTCATCAGATATATGACGATTCCACAAGTCAAGTGACCCCCTAAATAAAACTCTTCGAAGCCTTTGAAGTGAATACAGCAATAATAATACAAGGCTGCCTACTATCACTGGTAATACTGCTGATTGTGGCGGACTGCATCATGTGGTAGACCATCGGGAGTGTAGAGCCAGAAATACTTCAGACCGATATGAATACCCCGGAAGATTTGGACTTCACTGACGGTTTATATGTTACACAAACCTGAAGATCTACAGGGGAGAAAATCAGCGAGGTGGTAGAACAAGATGGAAGCGAAAATAGGATGTCAACTATATATATATATATATATATATATATATATATATATATATATATATATATATATATATATATATATATTGGGAAGAGAGAGATGATGAAGATACGTAACCAATAACAACAGGGTCCAGTCACTGTCAACCAGAGAAATTTGAAGAAGCTTACCAAAGATATTTATCCAGTCAGCGATTGTTTCAAGTGCAAGCAGCACAAATGAAAATGTCAAAGACAAATAGGATCAGAAAGTTTAGACATTCCCTCAGAAATCTCAAATCGCCCTCGAAATCTGCTGCTCTCAAAATAAGGAGTAAGAATCGAACTTTCAGCGCTGAAGTCAATTCAGCGATTCTACGTGGTTCATAAATTTGACGTGTCACCAAAAGCATGTCAACAGCTGCCTTCACTGGCTCCGTGCTAAAGATCAGATGACTATTGAGAAAGGAAAGTAACGGAGAACTCAGATAGCGAACCAACAGGGAACCAACAGGAATATGTTATCCAACAAATATGTTGAAGAAAATGCAGAAAGGTAGGATATAAGCTGAGGAGGCTGCTGAGTCAGGTAACATACCAAGTAGACTCTCAAGTGGAACCAGAATAGGAATGACAAAACGGACTTGGGTCGGAGAGTGGCATAAAGGAGATCGTGTGAAGAGGAGAGAAAAGTCTATAGGCAACCACGAAGGCGGATAAAGACGACTGTAAAGGTCAGGGTGAAGAGGAGATAACTTCATTATGGATAACATTTTATTTTGATAAATCACACAGTGTTACACAGTGCGTCGTTGGCACAGCGGTTAGGACTCTCACCGACCATGCACATGGTCCGAGGTTCGATCCCCTGCCGATGCACACCTTATATCTACGGTGGGCCTGCAAAATTTGGGGTACCGATATCACAAGCTGAAAATTCCATACTTGTGCCAAATTACTGTGTGGAATCAAGCTGTTATCAAAAACAAAGAAAAAATATCAAATAATGACCACATTTCAAGCACAAATTATTGTCACTCATAATCATATCAACTCACTCACACAACATTCTTACTTCATTTATATACATGAGTGGAATTGATTAGACATTTGAATAAAATTCAATATAAGTTAAAGTACATTCAGAAATAATAATATTAGTGTTATCAATCAAATGCGATTAGATTGGAAATAGGGCGAGTGATTTTATAGTCAAAATAAGCAACTTGTTAGAATGTTGTGATGTACGTGAATTAAAATGGAGTTTTAAGATTATTTATTACCCTCCTCTGATTTGACTGACTGGAGGTAATAATATCTTCCATATTTCTGGTATTTGCATGGAGTCATTTCTGTTGCATGTGTTGAGTATAGATTCACTGGATGAACCAGGATTCAGAAATCAATCACTGTTTCTCTCCACTTAAGCATATTACTCTTTCTAATTTTGACTGTGTCCCACCCCACTGTGTGGTCGTGTGTTAATGCATGCAGTGCAATGTAGTGTTGAGTTTTTTCTAAATTACTTATCTTCTCGGGATCAACCATTCTTACCTTAGCTAAATTCTTATATTCTGACAATCTGACTACCCCTGACCTATGTAGTTGACCTCAGTCACACAGTCATTGGAAGGTATTTTGTAAATTATATTATTTTGTTTGATTGGGTCCGCCGGGTCTTTCAGCCTACAGAGGTTGTCCTGACTGAGTGAATTTATAGGTTTGAATGCCACCCTAATTCGTGCAAAAAGCTCAGCGATTGCAATGTATGCATTAACACACAACCACACAATATGGTGGGAGGGGATTAACATTCTAAGAACTAATATAGGTAGGGGGAGAGAGAGAGATTGATTACTGAATCCTGCCTGGTTCATTGAGCCTGCACCCAACACATGCAACATAAATGACTCAATGCAAATACCAGAGATATGCATGGAAGACATTATTACCACCAGTCAGTCAAATCAGAGGAGGATAATAAATAATGTTAAAATTCTATTTCAGTTCAATTCACGTACATCATAACATTCTGACAAGTTACTTATTTATTTTACTATAAAAACACTCGTCATATTTCCCATCTAACTGTATTTGATCAATAATACTCATGTTATTATTTCTGAATGCATTTTATATTATATTGTATTTTATTCAAATGTCTAATCATCAATTTTTACTCGTGTATATAAATGAAGTAAGAATGTTGTGTGAGTGACTTGATATGATTATGAGCAGCAATAGTTTGTGCTCGAAACCTCATCAGTTAATATTACTGTGTGATTTATCGAAATGAAATCTCATCCATAATGGAGTTATACTCTACCACAGTGCTCAAGTTTTTTACTTATATCAAGGAAGAGGAGATACGTTATTCAAACCGTGTATCTTTTACTCGGAACCTAGGCGAATACTAATAATAATAATTCTATAATAAAAATGGAATGCACTTATTTCTAAATTTAGACTACCTGTTAGAGTTGTGTCCTATGTTCCTCTCGGAATTAAAGGATGCCATAATAATAATAATAATTAGAGTTTTAATTGAATAATTAAACTATTTCTTTTGATAAATAATTCAATTGAATGAAATATGCGGTTTCACTTACCTCTTGTACGACCTTTCGAAACTGGTTCTTTTACGTAAGTAGTAAGTTTTCCACATCCACGTGGTTTATTCTTATCATTCATTGGACTAGAATGACATATAAGGAACACAAAAACAAATGAGTACAGAAGATGTGAAAGTTTCTGCGTGAAATAGAATTACAGTGGAAAAGAAGTCTTAATAATATATATGTGTAAAACTTGGGCACTGTGGTAGTATGTAATTACATATTAATTTGTTTATTAGATATATCACACACAGTGAGTGAAACAGTATTAATTACTGGATGACACAGTTTCGAATACAATTCATTGCTGCTCATAATCATATCATCAATTATAACATCACAACTTCGAAACTTGAATTTTATAGTTTTCTTTATTCCTCCCTATTTGTCATCGCAGGGGTAGTAGAATTTTCCAGATATCCAGGTGGATAGGTGTTAAGTAATTTCTATTCAGGTGACTCCATAAATAATGCCTCAGTCAGTTATCAGTCTCCCACTCAATCCCATTATATTAGATTTTAAGACGGTCATCTTATCCCATCCTATGGTATGGTTGCGTGTAATTCCATGTGGTGTAGTGCTACAGATGAACTATTCTCTAGATTCTTTATCTCATTCGTGTCAACTAATCTAGATTTTGCTAGGTTTTTATGTTCAGCTAGTCTGACTGCCCCCATTATACTACTTTGACCTATGTATTCGACCTGACAATCATTGTGAGTAGGGTATTAGATAAGCTAAATTGTTTTGTTTTAAAGGATCCAGAGGATTGATCCTTTATCCGACAAAACATGTTTCTAATTGAGTTTGTGTGTTCGAATGCCAACCGTTATAATTCCTCCACTGTTAAGAAATCTCCCTAAGGTTTCCGAGGTTCCTTTTTTGTAAGGGAGTACTACTGATGACTTAGATTCCTCATTGTTGGTGTTGCCATTATCTGGAAAATTATACTACCCATACGAAGACAAATAGGAGAAAACAGAGAAAACTATAAGACTTAAGTTTCAAAGTTGTGTGGTTATAACTGATATGATTAGGAACAATAAATTTTGTTAGAAACTCTGTCATCCAGTAAATAATACTGTTTTACTAACTGTGACATATCTAATAAACAGAACTAATGTGGATCTTCTGTTTTAAAGTTTCCTTTATTCTTCCCCATTCGTCGTTGTAGTAGTGTGGTGAGAGCTGTCTACTAGCCAAGTGGTGGACAGTAATTGAGGTCAATGTTTATGTATCAAATATTAGTCATGTTGTGGTGAGAGATGGTTGCTGGCCAAATTGGTTGGCAGTAATTGAGGTCAAAGGTCAAGGTGGACAGGCGGTTACAGTTAACATATAGATGAACTGACACAGCCACAAGAGATGCAAGGTTAACTTTGTGTGAGAAACAACCAATCAACAGACTGTATTTTCTACTAACATTGACCTACAATAATGTACATAAAAATCTATAAATACGTGTTGATTTTTCGTAATAAACGATCTGTTGCCTGGCCCTTGTCTTCTGTTGTTACATTTGGTGTCGCTGCCTACCGACAAATGGAAAGCCTATGCCCTGCAGTTTTTGATGGAGACATATGGATCTTCGCGCAGGACTTCGAGGCTTCTTCGCAGTTGAGTGGCGTTCAAGATCTGTCAGCGATGAGGCTGCTACTTGGGACGCTGCTGGGAGGTCGGGAGAAAGCAGCATATGGACGTGTGAGGCGAAATACCTACGAATGTGCGACAGGGTCAGGCAAACAGTTTCCAAAGTGGGAAGGACCATATATGGTCACGTTGAGATGGGGTTACGCAGACACAACCGCAATGGTAAACACCGTTAAACAAGTGGACATCCACAAGCGCCGAGATTCCAGACAGCAAGACAACAGAGCAAAGCCCCAAGAACCGAGAAGACCGAGCCGACTTCAGTCCAAACTATTTGACGGGGGGACGAGTGTGGTGAGAGCTGTCTACTAGCCAAGTGGTGGACAGTAATTGAGGTCAATGTTTATGTATCAAATATTAGTCATGTTGTGGTGAGAGATGGTTGCTGGCCAAATTGGTTGGCAGTAATTGAGGTCAAAGGTCAAGGTGGACAGGCGGTTACAGTTAACATATAGATGAACTGACACAGCCACAAGAGATGCAAGGTTAACTTTGTGTGAGAAACAACCAATCAACAGACTGTATTTTCTACTAACATTGACCTACAATAATGTACATAAAAATCTATAAATACGTGTTGATTTTTCGTAATAAACGATCTGTTGCCTGGCCCTTGTCTTCTGTTGTTACAGTAGTAGTAGAATTTTCGTATGTTCAGCTGGATAGGTGTTGAAAATGTTTTATTCCTGCATGTATTTTCAGTTGATTCCACCTCAAAAGTCTAGTGAAGGTATGCAGATGGTACATTCACCTTATTCAAAACACAGGAGATAAATAGATTTTTTGAATACACCTACTGGAGAAAGTGCAGGCAATTCAATTCACTTATGAAGTGGAAAGTCAGGAAGGGGTATTTCCAATGTTAGATTGTAGCGTAAAAAGGAATGAAGATGGGAAGTTAAACACACTAGTGTTTACAGAAAACCCAACCACACATTCAAACAGATATTTGGATTTTTGATTATCCCATCCTATGTCAGTAAAGATAGGATAGGCAAAATGCCTAAGTAATAGGGCACAAAAACTAATTAGTACAAAGTAATATCTCAGACAGGAAGTGAGACATATAAGAGAACCTTTGAAACTTGATAATTATCCTGATAAATTAATGGGGAAGTATATAGGGAAATGTAAAAATAAAATAAATAATATTAGTAGTGATAGTGGCGATAATTGTACCAT
>OX235275.1:24222777-24268313 GCA_944472155.2 Trichobilharzia szidati | reverse complement strand
CTAATGTAACAGCTGTGTGGAGGGAGAGATTGATAACAGAAGCTTTGTTTATCGAATCAACTGAAGAGGATACGTGTAATAGGAATGATTCAACACGTGTCCAGACGGATATCTGGAAACTTTTACTACCCCTACGACGACAAATGGGAGGGAACAAAGAAAACTATAAAACTCAAGTTTCGAAGTTGTGTGATTATAATTGATGATGTGATTATGAACAAGAATAAATTGTGTTCGGAACTCGGTCATCCAGTAAATAATACTGTTTCACCCACTGTGTGTGGTATATCTAATAAACAAATTGATATAAAATTACATACTACCACAGTGCCCAAGTTTTACACATATATTATTGAGGCTTCTTTTCCACTGTGATTCTATTTTGCGCTGAAACTTCCACACCTTCTGTACTCATTTGTTTTTGTGTTTTTTTTTTCAAGTCCGATGAATGATAAGAATAAACCACGTGGATGTGGAAAACTTACTACTTATGTAAAAGAACCAGTTTCGAAAGGTCGTACAAGAGGTAAGTCAAACCGCATATTTCATTCAAATGAATTATTTACCGATAAAATAGTTTATTTATTTATTCAATTACAACTCTTACAGGTGATCTAAATTTAGAAATAAGCGCATTCCATTTTTATAACAGTATTATTATTAGTATTCTCCGAGGTTCCGAGTGACATATATGTATACGGTTTGAATAACGTATCTCCTCTTCATTGATATAAGTATAAAAACTTGAGCACTGTGGGAGAGCATAACTCCATTATGGACAAGATTTTATTTTGATAAAATCACACAGTGTTTGTTATACAGTAAGTAATATTTACTGATGACCACGTTTCGAGCACAAATTATCGCCACTCATAATCATATCAAGTCACTCACTCACACAACTTTCTTGCTTCATTTATATACATGAGTAGAAATTGATGATAAACATTTGAATAAAATCAATATAAGATGAAGTACATTCGGAAATAATAATATGAGTGTTATCAATCAAATACAATCAGATGGGAAATTAGACGAGTGTTTTTATAGTCAAAATAAGCAACTTGTTAGAATGTTATGATGTAGATGAATTGAATTGAAATAGAATTTTGAGATGTTTTATTATCCTCCTCTGATTTGACTGGTGGTAATAATATCTTCCAAACATATTTCTGGTATTTGCATTGAGTCATTTCTGTTGCGAATGTGTTGAGTGTAGATTCACTCGATGAACCAGGATTCAGTAATCAATCTCTCTCTCCACCTACATAGATTACTTCTGAGAATCTTAACCCTCTCTCACCCTATTGTGTGGTTGTGTGTTTTATGTATACATTGCAATCGCTGAGCTTTTTGCATGAATTAGAGTGGCATTCAAACCTACAAACTCACTCATTCAGTACAACCTCTGTAGGCTAAAGGACCCGGTGGACCCAATTAAACAAAATGACATAATTTACAAAGTACCTTGCAATCACTGTCACTGAGGACAACTACATAGGTCATTCTAGTAGATCAGGAGTAGTGAGATTACCAGCACGTGAGAATTTAGCTAGGGTTAGAATGAATGACCCAACGAAGATAAGTAATTTAGAAAAAACACTCAGCACTACATTGCACTGCATGCATTAACACACAACCACACAATAGAGTGGGTGGGAGAGGGTTAATATTCTAAGAAGTAATCTACATAGGTGGAGAGAGATTAATTACTGAATGCTGGTTCATCGAGTGAATCTGCACCCAATACATGCAATAGAAGTGACTCAATGCAAATACCAGAGATATGGGAGATATTATTACCACCAGTCAAATCAGAGGAGGATAATAAATAATCTCAAAATTCTATTTCAATTCAGGCACATCACAACATTCCAACAAGTTACTTATTTTGACTGTAAAAACACTCGTCTTATTTCCCATCTGATTGTAATTGATCAATAACACTCATGTCATTATTATTTCTTTTTTAATAATAATAATTTGCTTTATTCCAAAACAGTACTTGTCATACAGAATGGAATTCTCAGCATTTTTACTACAGTATTGCATCCAGTTAGTACATTATCAATAAATAGAATTCTACATAGATTAAGGAAATCTCAGTTCATTATTACAACAACATATTGGCATGTCGGTAGCAAAGGTAAAGCTGAACAGTGCTTAAAGGTGTATATTATCTTATACTGATTTTTATTCAAATGTCTAATCATCAATTTTAACTCATGTATATTAGTGAAGCAAGAAAGTTGTGTGAGTGACTTGATATGATTATGAGTGGCAATAGTTTGTGCTCGAAACGTCGTCATCAGTTAACATTACTGTACTACAAACATTGTGTGATTTATCAGAATAAAATCTTATTCCTAATGGAGTTGTCTCCTCTTCAACCTGTCCTCAACAGTCTTGTTTATCTGCCTTCATGGTTGCCTATAGACTCTTCTCCCCTTTTAACACGATCTCCTTTATGTCACTCTCCGACCCAAGCCCGTTTTGTCATTTCCTATTCTGGTCCCGCCTGAAAGTCTACTTGGTATGTTACCTAACTCAGCGGCCTCCTCAGTTTATATCCGATCTTTCTTCATTTTCTTCAGCATTCCTGTCGGGTAATATATTCCCTGTCGGTTCGTTATCTGAGTTCTCCGTTACTTTCCTCTCTGAATAGTCATCTGATCTTTAGCTCGGAGTCAGTGAAGGCAGCTGTTGAATCACATAGAATCGCTGACTT
Source organism: Trichobilharzia szidati (assembly GCA_944472155.2). Taxonomy (NCBI): domain Eukaryota; kingdom Metazoa; phylum Platyhelminthes; class Trematoda; order Strigeidida; family Schistosomatidae; genus Trichobilharzia; species Trichobilharzia szidati. Next base: position 24,265,585 of record OX235275.1, on the reverse strand, counting down.
GACTTCAACGATGGAAGTCTGATTCTTATTTCCTTACGTTGACGACAACAGATTTCTAGACTAATTTGAGATGTATGAAAGAATGTCTTTCCTTTCCAATCCTAATTGTCTTTGACACTTTCATCTGTGCCGCTTGCACTTGAAACAATCGCTGACTGGATAAATATCTTTGGTAAGCTTCTTCAAATTTCTCTGGTTGACAGTGACTGGTTCCTGTTGTTATTGGTTACGTATCTTCACCATCTCTGTCTTCCCAACATATATATAGCTGACATCCTATTTTCGCTTCCATCTTGTTCTACCACCTCGCTGATTTTCTCACCTGTAGATCTTCAGGTTTGTGTAACATATAAACCGTCAGTGAAGTCCAAATCTTCCAGAGTATTCATATCGGTCTGAAGTATCTCTGGCTTTTCACTCCCGACGGTCTACCACATGATGCAGTCCGCCACAATCAGCAGTATTACCAGTGATACTAGGCAGCCTTGTATTATTACTGTATTCACTTCAAAGGCTCCGAAGAGTTTTATTTTGTGGATCACTTGACATGTGGAATTGTCATATGGCTTTTGAATGAGGTTGAAAAAAGACTTATATCACTCCGCTGGATCGAAAAAGAATCTAAACCACTTCGCGGTCAACACTGTCGAAGACTTTTTCAAATTCCATGAAGTCAAGGTATAAATTTGACCGTCATTCTACGCTCTATCCGGTGATAATGTATATTGTTGACTTTCGATTAGCATATGATTTATCTTCCCTGAACCCAGCATTCTCCAAAGTGAGTTGTGCATCCAGAGTGTCTTCTATTCTATTCAGAATGATGCGACTTAAAACTTTGATTATAGTGGACAAGAGCATGATTCCCCTCCCCTCGCCGCCAGCTTTTGCAAAGGCTCAAATCAGCCTTCTATGTCAGTTTCGCAAGGCAGTCTTTCTTCCAATCGGTTATAAGTAACTCTCCTTCTTTCCAAACTCCTATTATTGGCTTGAGGATATCCACTAAGGTCTCTGGATCCATTTTGGGGGGATATCTTGAGAAATTCTGTTTGGTCCTGCTGCCTGCTTGCCTTTCAGTAAATTTATGCTATACTTTCCTGATTCTTGCTACACAGCAGCAGAAGTGATGTTTATTTCGAAATAGTTCAACCTATAGTTTGGCAAGGCATATATCCTGGATATCTGAGGAATTTAGGCAAAAAGAGTGTATCTACTTATGAGTAGTATAATTGTTTTACAGAAAATTTGAACAGAGTCAAATTGACAATGGTTCTCAACAAAAATTTGTATTCATGAAGTTGCGTGATGACTAACAGCAGAATCTAAGACACCTCCATTTATTCGTTATTTGAGACTCACCTGTTAGGTGTACGCACCCGCAATTCCTAGTGATTGATGGTGTTCCAAATGATACTCCTGGATCCCATATTGATCTACAAATTTCATCGAAGTATCCCTACCAAGAGCAGACGTATCAACACAGAGGCCGAACAATTAGGTCACAAATAGTCAGTCCACATCGTCTCATTTCGTAGCTGGTCCTAAGAGTAGAAAAGGTGGAAAGATTGGGTGAGGGAACAGCCACCCCACTATGGAAAATCAAATCAGTTGCTAAAGAAATTTCAAATCACGCAAGAAGTATAAGAGTTAAACCCATTCTTCGCTGGATACAAGGAGATTGAATGACGCGAGCTGATGGAAACCTTCTAAAGGCTTTTGTCAACCAATGTGTCTTAATTCGATGAAAAATAATTTACGTATAGGGACGTGGAATGTTCTCAGAACATTCAAAATTAGGAAGGTCCCTCCCGCAGCGAAAGCCATGAGAGGATACTATTTGGAAAGGTCAGAAACCTGTGGAATAAAAGCGTACAGTCCACATAGTTCACTAAAGAGTCAGTAGTCTACTCTGGTCAACCAGACGGAAACCAGGAGCATATTCAGCTATAACACACAAGGGTAGATTACACATTGTCCAAAAAACTTCAAACTCTTAACGACACGTGCCAATTAACACTTCATAGCGAATATAAATGGCCACGAAGCATTGGAAATAGAATGCACAAACCATTCAGTAGCCCAAAACTATGCCAGAAAAGAAGGATATTGAAAGGACGAAGGGTGAATAGATCGTTAAAAGATATCGCCCGCTACGCAATTATCCCTTCGGAATTCAATTACAAAACGACTGCATACACACGTGAATTAGAGGAACACATGGGAGACATCGTGCTACGAGAAAATGAAAACTCATAATCATTCGAGAAACAATCTGAGGTGGAACACAGCAAATAGAAAGAAATTCAGGCGAACCGTTGAAGATCTATGCTCCACTAGGAAAACAAGGGAACCATAATCATCAATTTCACACTGAATTCAAAACACAAAACAATAACGTTTTCATTTTGCCTTTGTGTCACCAATTCAGATGCTCTTAATTGTCCCATCACAGAGTTTGGAAACCGCAATTTACACAATCGCAGCTAACAAACAGTAACTTAAACATAGTTGTCAAGCATCATCACACTGTCACGCGGGCAAATCAGTACAGACACAAAATCACATAAGATGTTTGTAATCTAGAAGTTGTTAACACTGGAGAGTTAATAATCTACTCCAGTCACTCATACAACAACCAAGGGGTACATTGAGCTAACAGAAATCGGAATAGATTGCCTAATCTCCAACAAAAATTCAAAATTTCATCAACAAATCAGGTCTTCGATCGATTATCTAAGATCCGATAGACTACTGGAAAGGATCAGCTTCAAGGAAATCTGGGGTCGTCAAGCGATTAACCAACAAATATTCCAAAAAAAATTGGAAAAGTAAAGGATAAACGTTGAAGATACCGTTCAGTGACATCAACAGCTATGCAATTATCCCAGTGGAATTCAAATGCAAACCGACTACATACACACGTGAATAAGAGGAAAACATAGAAAAGATCGTGCAGGGAGAAGATGAAAGGACATAAGCATTCGAAACGCTAGCTTAAGACGACTGGAGTGAAACGGATGAAAGGCAGATGTACTGTTGAAGACCAATGTTCCACCAGGAAACCAAGGGAATCATCACCAGTTTCCATAAAATTAAAACAACAAAAACGACACTGCTTCAAATTCATCGATGATTTACCACTTACAATGGCTTCAGTAGCATTATCGAAGTATTACCAAAGATGAATTCACAAAATCTCAGCTTATATTCAGTAACCTAATCATAGTTATCAAGCATCAGATAATTTTCTTCTTTCGGTCAAAATGCTAAATTGGTACAGACACAAAATCACATAAATAGTGTTCGATTTGAAAAACAGACGAAATTATGAAAAAACAGAAAATATTTGCGCAGACTGGCGAGTGCGGAGGTGTTGGGACTAGGTCAAATTCCTCATTGATGCGTCATTCGTATTCACGAAATCCTCACTCCATCTCATGTGAAACGCTCCCTATGATATTTTTATCAGTGATTTCAATAATACACAGAATAAATTACGTGACCTCATTCCACAGCGTCTATACAACCTACAGACGACGAATTTTCAAATTCCTCTGGTTCTATTGTATTTCTTTGTGAATGAATAGAAGCTCCCATAGTGTACACTTATTCCGACCTTCATTTGTTCGACAGAAATAATTACATCGCATCACATTCTTACAATTTCACCTCACACTCACAGTTAGACAGTGAATCACTCAGAATTCAGTCATTCACGTGATCAACACAGCCTATTTATCAGTGTGTATGATGTGCTTGGAAGAAACACTCTGCTACTCTTCTGATCTCGTCTAATTTGTGTGATCTATGCAGAATAATAATTGTTGAACAGACAACTATGAGGTGAGGCTCCTAGCCATGGCTTGAGTGGAACCCGAATGGGAAAAGACGAGCTATACGTAAGTCCGGGGATGATATGGAAGAGATCGTGTGAGAAGGAGATGAATCACTGAAGCATCAGATTTCCTTAATGTTAGTTATTAGCTCTATCCAGGGTAATAATATTAAACTAGAAACCACAAACTCTCACCTATCATTTATATATATATGTTTATATATCATTGTTTCCTTTAGTTCCTAGAGGAATATAGGGCTTCAGCCGCACGTCTCCATTGCGTTCGCTTCTCTGCCAACGTTTTCATCGCCTGGCTCCACGTCTGCCCACATGCTTTCATCTCCTCTTCACATGACCTCCTCCTCCATGTCACCTCACCCTCGCACTGACGACCAACTCGCCGCTTCCCGTTAGAGTTCCACTCGAGCGATGGTCTGCCGTATGATGTCAGTTGATTGTCTTCTTAGAGTGTGGCCAATCCACCTCCATTTCATTCTGCATATCTGTTGCACAGTTGGTTCCTGCTGAGTTGGTTCGTTCATAGCCAGAGATCCCTGTTGGTGATCTTTTCTGGCAGACCATCTGATCTTGAGTAGTATTGAGCGAAGACAAATGTTGATGAAAGTGTGTAGTTTGTTCGAAGTGGCCTTCGTGACGCGGCGCCAAGACTCTGATCCATAAAGTAGCGCTGACTTCGCATGGGTTTTGAAAATCCGGATCTTATTTTTCATTCTAAGTGCAGCTGACCTCCACACAGTCTTGAGAGTACTGAAAGCTTGCCTTGCTTTCCCGACCCTCACTGCTTTGAGAATCAAGTCCTCTGTTTGATACAGACTAAATCCTGTCAGTCAATTTTACGATGTAGCCATCATTCTAGGCGACTCGTCATCATGGTGCACTTTGAATTGTTGATATTGGATGGTTAGAGGCAATCGGACTTAGATTTTATGCTTTTTTAGCTGTCACTCGTCTGCAAGCCGTACGGATAATCTTGAAGGAACTTATGTTTATTCTAAGATTGAAAGATGAATCACCCAGTACTACAGTCCAAGACTTGACTACCAAGCTATTCAGGCTGGCAATTGACCTCATGTAGGACTGCAGTGGACACTTTGATTGGACACAAGGTAATATCTAATATCAAGCTTCGAGTCGTTTATCCTTTATGGTGACATTCTTGACTGCAAGCAGCACCGGGTGACCTCGGTTCTAATCTCAGAAGGAAGGACACGAGTCCGTTCAGGATTGCAGATACTAACTGCTAACAGGTAAGTGTGTAAGCCAACAAGTACTAAACACATGTCCAGCCAGAGTTTCCTGACGAGTGCTTCCAATCATTTAAGAAATACGGAAGTTTTCAAGAGTAAATCTGTAAGGAATAAGTTTTTTTCAAGATTGATTATGGACTGATATTGGTTAGAGAATCACTGAAAACCGTCGAGGAGTACAGGACAACTGCCTCATTCTGGTCGGAGACTCATAGGCAATATGTACTCACCCCTTCGGAGTTCGAACTCAGGACTTTCCACCAAGCCACTAACAGGTGATTTAACACCGTATGAATTCCAACTTCTGCCAATTCGCAGGGTATCTATAGAGCAACCTCCAGTCAGTGTCATCAGCGAGTATTTGTCCTCACAATCAAACTAATGTGATTCACGGACCACTGAATCGGTCTACAAACTTGCCTTGTAACTGGAGGGTCCTAGGTTTGAATCCCAGTAGGTATATACTGCTTAGGTGGAATTCCAAACTAGAATGAGACAGTCGTTCAGTACTACGTGATAGTCTTGATATCGATCTGTGATTACGGAAACCTTTTTAACTTTCTCGATAATATATATATATGTATATATACTAATCTTAATAAATTGCCTTTTCTCTATTAATTTCCCTTCCACCCCTTTCAACAATACCTACTTGGATGTATTAACAACAACAACAATAACTGTTCAATGAATACACTTCCGTTACATCAGAAATAACATTGATGCGACGTTTCTGTGCTACAGAAGGTGCCGAACCCGAAGAAGTCAAATGTGTTAATCGTCATTCAGAAGGCGGTTTCTCTGAAATTTGTATTTGTGGTAGTGATAATTGTAATTCTGCACCCCAGTTGTCAATGAAATCAACTCCTTTCACTTACTTTCTTCTATTCACCTTTCCATACATATACTACTTAATAACTAAATAGAGTAATACATACATATATACATAAACTATATCTTGTTGTTAGTAGTATTATAAGTAGTATCTATCTCTACATGCATACATACATACACACATATATACATTACTGAGAGAATACGTCAGTCAGGTTGAACAGTATAACTGTGAATAGATGAAGATGACCATGGGGAGCGAATTTTTGATCCCATGAATACAAAGATCCCCATACACACACACACACACACACACACACACACACACACTACTCATAGATTGCAACACAGCTGATAGTATGTGTCTTTTGCTCGTTACTCCACTTTTTCTCATTCTCAACTGATTTACACAAAAGTCTAAAACGACTGGGAAATATAAAAGAAACTTTTGTTTAAATGCACACTCCATGTTGTTATAGTTATTATTGTTATTATTATTATTATTGATTCTCGTGTTTTTTTTTCTAGTGCATTTATATACCATTTTAGCCTAAATCTATTACCTTCATGTATACTTACTTATATGTGTATACCATATGTAACATGTTATCAAGTAATATCAGTAGTATATATATATGCGTAGAAATTTTGTTTGTTTTTTTTTGTTCGATCTTTTCATCAGATCACTGTTAGTTTTGGTAGCCGTCATTTTGATATTTAGGTGTTGTTTCGCGGGAGAATTTGATTGGTTACAGGATTTCATCGTAGGCAGACATCATTTGGAGAGGACCACTGGAAAACTGCCAGGGAGTACTGGACTGTTTGCTGTTTCTTCAGGCTAGTTTGCGACTCTGCTTCATTAGTACTCGAACTCAGGAAGTTTCGGTTACAAGGCGAGCTCGTAAACGATTACACAGCTAATAAGACCTGATCCAATGACCAGTCCATGAATGCATCTTCTGTCAATTCACCGTAGAGCACGAACACGAACTGCTCTACTCCACTGGTCACGAATTCCCACTAGTACCTACCTGAATTGGGCAAGTCGCTAGTTTTAAAATACATGTGCTGGTATTAATTAGAGAACTACTGAAGAAACCACTTGTCCAAGTTTGCGATGCCTCAGTGATACGCACACATGATTCCACTGAGAAGTTGACCCAGGGATGTCCGATTAAGAATCAAGCCGGCCGAACACTTAGCTAATGAACTTTGCACATCCCAACTTCTGTCATTTGACAGTATAAAAGAAAATAAAAAACAAATTCAGCGAAGAAAATCATCTTCAGAGGCTGTACAGTCGCATTTATACTTACCAAAAATATATATAGTGGTCTGTTATTGAGTAATAGGAGGCAGGTGACATAATTGATGTAATTACTTGGAAGTGGCTTTAGAAGTGAAAATCAAAAGTTTAAAGTTACGTGGTACTCAACGGTACAAAGATAGAAATTTGATAAGGTTAAAATTGCTATTGAGTGAGAATGAGGGTGATAGTTGAGTGTCAATTTAACAAGTGTGAAGAGAGTGTGAAAGTGTAAAAAAGGGACATATGACAGTGATTATAGTGAATTAATTATTGAAGCTAAAGCAAACTAAAAGTAAAATTAAAAATTAAAATTTTTTACAGGGAACGACTAGTGAAGAGGTAGAATAAGAGACTGGACAAACTTTTTCTGTATACAGAGTTCGGGGTTGTATTGACGAATTACCAGCGCCTCCGCCATACACAAAACCTGAAACCTGACGCCCTTTGTACCATTTAGCTTCACCTTGTAGATGAGTTCGAAAGACGACTCTGGTGGAGCTACGTGGCTTGTGTTCATGAAGTGCTCGAGAAATGAGCTAGTAACTTTCTTGCATTGTCCTTTTGCTAACCATGCTGGATAGTGTTCAGAGATGCGTTTGGAAAGCGTGTGCTTTGTGCTTTTGCTTTAATAATTAATTCACTATTATCACTCTCATATGCTCCTTTTGTACATTTTCACACCCTCTTCACACTTGTTAAATTGACATTCAATTATCACCCTTATTCTCACTCAATAAAAATTTTAACCTTATCAAATTTCTATCTTTGTACCGTTGAGTACCACGTAATTTTAAACTTTTGATTTTCACTTCTAAAGCCGCTTCTGAGTAATTACATCAATTATGTCACCCCCCATTACTCAATAATAGACCACTATATATTTTTGTAAGTATAAATACGACTGTACAGCCTGTGAAGATGATTTCGTCGATAAAGAAAACATTGTCTTCTTCGCTGAATTTGCCTTTTATTTTCTTCATGACTCAATGAGTATTTTCGGTGATATAAAAGAAAAGGCGTTCAACAAAGAGTTAATCTCTACCACCTATATCATCCTCAAGCATATATAGAGAGAGGGAGTCTAAATTATCTTAGCGACAAAATGAAAATTTGAAGAGAGATTTCATTAGAATTGTAAGTTTTATATGAAAATATTAAGTAAAACAGAGAGTGTCGAGCGGGTAGAAACTAAAATTATATGAAACGATTAAATGGAGTAACATTATGACATTGTCATCCTGGAGGGAATAAAAGATGCACCGGACACAGACCTCCCAAAGCAGGAGCAAGCTGGATCCAGGAAAGGCTAACCATTTGCTGATCAAATTGCAACTCTTCGCATCGTCATCACAGAACAAAGCATAGGATGGTAGTCAAACCTCTATCAATCAGTGACTTCGAAAAGGCCTTCACCAGACAACGTTGACCGAGAAGTAATTTGGAAACTGATTCAACACTACAGTGTGCAGTGCCCAAGTCTTTAACAACCTCATTTAACAGTTGATTATATTACAATGGCATGTCTCAGGTGATCCACGACGGAACACTCAGCGAAGACTTTCAACTGAAACAGGAGTAAGACAAGGCTGCCTCCTGCCTATTATCACTGATGATGTTCTTAATTGTGGTGGACTGGATTATGCGTCAGACTGTGCACAGGGAGTGAGAAAATCGAAATATGCTGGACCACCGATAAGAAGATGCTAGATAATCCGGATTTCGCAGATGATATAGGTCTAATGACACACAAAATCGAAAATCAGCAGACCAGCTGCAGAAGCAAGCAGCGAAGACAAGACTCCAGGTGAACATACAGAAGACGGAGGTAGGTGGTGAAGATAACCAACCAGCCGCCACCAACAGCAACAACGACAACCAGCACCAATCGCCACCGACAGGAGAGATTTGACAGAGATTACTTCCTTCATTTATCCAGCTAAGAAGCACAGTTTCAACCACAGGCAGTCGGAAAGGATGAAGATGTCAAATCCTGTCAAGGTGGTTCGAAAAGGCAATCATCAACCCGAAACCAGTTTGGAAATCTTCTGCATAAAGAACAAGATTCGAAATTTCAACACCAATATGAATTCGGTTTTTTCCATACGGGTCAGAAACTTGGCCAGCGTGTCACGAAAAGGATTTCCAACAGGTTGCAGACTTTCATCAACAGCTGCCACCTTCACTGGCTGGCTCCATACTGAAGATAAAATGGCTGGCTGGTCGGCGAGAAAGAATTAGCAACAAGAAACTCTGGGAACAAACCAACCAGGAGCTGATCGCTCAAAAAATATGTAGGAGAAAGTGGAGATGGCTCGCGCATACATTGAGGAGGCCGCCGAATGACATCACAAACCAGCCAGGTCATTGCTCGAGTGGAATCCCAATGGGAAGCGATGAGTGGGTCGTCGGTGCGACAGTGACATGGAGAAGATCGTGTGAGGAAGAGATGAGAGAATTTGAGCAATCGTGGACCCAGCTGAAGAGGATAGCAGAAAATAGAAGAAAGTTGTGATGTGTTGTTGAAACCCTACGTTCCACTCGAAACTCAAGGGAACAATAATAATAAAATGGCAGTGTCACATGTCATGTGATTCACAACCATAAACTCACAGAAGTTGCTGAAGTGAAGTGAAGAATATGAAAAGGCTTCCTGCCTATTATCAATGATGATATTCTTAATAATGGTCGACTGGATCATATGCCGTATTCTATTGGAGAGCGAGAAGACCTGAATGCTCTGGATATGCATAAAAAGAATCTAAAAGATCTCGGCATTAAGAATGACCTACATCTAATATCACATGACTCACCACTCATACCGGAAATATGGAAAATACTACTACCAATCAATTCAAGGGATGAAAAATAATGATGGAATTGTATAAACGAAGTTAGAAAGTTGAGTGAGTAGGGACTTGATATGATTATAAAACAGCCATAAATTGTGCTCGAAACGTGGTCATCAGTAAATATGACTGTATAACACTGTGAGACTTCATTGGAATAAACCAGGTTACCCCATACGACCAATAGTATATTTCAGAAATACGCCGACGTATGAATTATCAAACCACTTAGCTCTAATATTGTACTCCATTAGAAATCATTCAAACTCTAAGCTAACTAATTCATATGAAATGGAAAGGAAACTAAATGACATTTAACTAGAGCATAATGAAAATATGGTTAGTTTTGGTATAACTAGTCTTGATACTAATATGCCAATCAACATGGCCTTAGAAGCGGTTAAAAGAGAAAACTAACTGTTGATCCTGAACCGACTCATAGGACAAAGCTGTCCATTGAGAAAATTATTTCAGGAATTCAGTTATGCCTCACATCTACTATTTTTAAATTCCAAGGCAAGATATAGAGGCAAACAGAAGGTGTAGCAATGGGATCACCAATATCCGCATATCGTAGCAGATATCTTTATAGACAGCTGGGAAAATATTGCTTCAAATGCATTTAATCCTACTCCAAAAATATGGTGGAGATATGTGTGTCTAACAACCCGAGCAACAACATTACTAAGCAGTACAACGAAAGACCTAAATAATGAAATGATGAAACAGATAGAAGAGGAAGCGTTGGTGTTAAATAACTAACTATCCTATAAAATTCATTAGGAAGATCGAAAAAGGCCAAAAGCAAATTAAAAATAATTATGAAACTAGCACTGATAACATAAATAAGGGAGAATATAAGTCATCCACTGTTATACCATTTAAGGAGGGGACATCTGAGACCCTACGTAGGATTCTCAATAAAGCAGGAATTAGGGTGGCATTTAAACTTACAAACTCACTAAGAGACAAGCTCTGTAGGCTAAAGGACCTACTACGTTGACTCAATTGAGCAAAATAATATAATTTACAAAATATCCTGTGATGACTGTGACTGAGGTCAACTACATAATTCAAACTAGTAGGTCGAGGGTAGTCAGATTGTTAGAATATAAGAATTTAGCTAAGGTAAGAATGGTCAACCCAGAGAAGATAAGTCATTTAGAAAAAACTCAGCACAACATTGCACTGCATGCATTAACACACGACCACACAATAGGGTGGGACAGGGTTGAAATTCTAAATAGTAATATAGGTTGGTAGAGAGTGAGAGAGATTGATTACTGAATCCTGGTTCATCGAGAGAATCTACACTCAACACATGCAACAGAAATGACTCAATGCAAATACCAGAGATATGCATGGAAGATATTATTACCGCCAGTCAGTCAAAGCAGAAGAGGATAATAAATAATCTCAAAATTCTATTTCAGTTCAGTTCACGTACATCACAACATTCTAACAAGTTACTTATTTGTTTTGACCATAAAAACACTCGTCTTATTTACCATGTGATTGTATTTGATCAATAACACTCATATTATTATTATATCTGATTGTACATTATCCTATGTTCATTTTTATTCAAAAGTCTAATCATCAATTCCACTCATGTATATAAATGAAGCAAGAAGGTTGTGAGTGCCTTGATATGATTATGAGTGGCAATAGTTTGTGCTCGAAACGTCATCAGTTAATATTACTGTATAACACCACACTGTGAGACTTTATCAAAATAAAATCTTATCTATAATAGAGTTCTCATAGCCTCTATATTACGTTTGCATAATATCTGGTGACTTAATCCATATTATTTGTCTTAGTTCCTGTCAAATCGCTAATTTTAACGCTTCTCTATGTGATTGTGTGACGATGACGATAACGATATTGATAATGTGTATTTTAACGATTGAGATTTTGTTCAATTGAAGCCAAGTTCATTCTAACCTTGAACTATCTGTGGGGATTGTTTGATGTGTGATTCTTTCTGTGACAGAGTTGTGATCCCACGTTGTTGGGAATATTCTACTTCATTTCAAGATACTTCTTATAGTTGATTTGATCAAATAATTTTGTTGTACAATAACTTGTTTTGTACTCAAGAAAGAATGGGATCTGAATCGACGCCTAATGGCACTGTTGAGGTAACTTTGACTAATGGACGCTAATACTGTTAAATTGTACCGTACATTTGACCTCAGATGATGATGTTAGATGGTTGGAGGCAGTCAGCAACAGGAAGCCTTGCCTGACCCAGGTTTCGTGCAAGATGGCAGTCACCAGTCAGCAAGGCTTATCTGCAACCGCCTGAGATATCTGAGATTCGAGCGGGCGTCACCCAGTGCTGTCTGCATTCAGAGACGTTACCACTGTAGGACTGTAGTGGATACTTTGATTGGACACTAGTAACTATTCGCTTCTGAAGCCATTTAGGAATATGCTCTAAAGCCAGTCCTTACTTGCAGAAATCGAAGAGTCCTCCCTATGTATGTGTGGCCTTAGTAAGGTGCTTCTTCAGTAGAATCCAACGAATATGCACTGAAGATACACTTGATGAAGAAGAAAGAAAGTTGACACAAACTCTGGTTGATAACAATTATCCAGACAAGTTCATCAGGAGATATAAAGTAGTCAGAACACCAAGACCCACTCTCCAACTAGCCCCTAAGAAAGACGTGTACATCAAGCTACCCTACCCTTGATAACTAGACAAAGATTGAACGCTGTTGTTAAAAAGACTTATTATGCAGCTAAAATCATAATATATGAGAATGTGAAGCCAATATATCCAACTAAGCCCTTTGAACATACGAAAAATGATGTCACATCCCACTGTATTTACCAATTCAAATGTACGTGTGGATACACATACATTAGGAGGACTCATTCACATCTGCAAGTACGGGCCAACTTCAGAGCATATTCCTATATGGTTCTAGAAGCGAATGGAATCTACAGAACCCATTTTTATTGAGAACAGGAGACCTAGCTCCTCTATTGCGAAATATGTTACAGAGGATACAGGACATAAAATTGACGTCAACACATCTTTTAAACCTATCTATAAAACGTGTTTGGCGGAGGGCGTATCCTAAAGTTTGTGGAAGCCCTAGTTGGCAATTAGAAAGTTTAAACCACCTTTATGCGTTCAAATCAACAATTCGTCATCACACTAAACCTGCCTTCCTTGGTAAACTTTGTTTTGATACCAGCTAGGGTAGATGTACTATTACCTCTGTTATTTGATTTAGTGACTGATCTTCATTGTTATTTTGACCTTCAATGTGGCGGCCTTTTAACTTTACCTAAGTAGTCTATTTTCTCACCTCTTAACTCTTTATTAATTTCATTTATATATACATTCCTATGAAAAGTCCATGAGTGTGTGATCAAATTGCTGGAAATGTGTTAAGCAAATACAATAGTACACGATTCGGACAAATTTCATCTTCTTATTGATTTGTCTAAATTCATAAAGGGAAAATTCAGTTATAACAATTGGCACTTATATCTAATGTACTGTACTGTACTGCGATATCTCTTCACTTCTCTCCCCCTCCCCCGCTGCTGCACTAGAACAAAAGATAAAACATACGCTTCAGGACAAAACCGGAGAACAAAACATATTTTTTTTTGTCAAAAATTAACTCAATAATAATAATAGTAATCATAAAGCACTTGTTTTTGTTGTTGTTGTGTTTTTTTTCTTTATAAACAAAAGTGAAAACCAAAATAAAATGAGAAAAAGATAAACTACTACTCAGTGCATATTATCAGTAGTAACGCGTAGTGCCATGCTCATTATTACATCATTATTATTATCATTATTATTGTGATTTCATGAACAAAGCAAGAATAAGTAGCCGGTCTTAGGTTGGGGAACTAGAAGACAGACGATAAAGAAGAAGGAGAAGTAGACGAAGAGATCCAACAGGCGGGAGAATATGGGAGAGTAGGAGAAGGGATACACTGACAGGAGGGCAGTCACCTACACACAAGCACACACACATCAAAGTAAGAAAGACTAACTAACCAACTAATTAATTAATTAACTAATAACCACAAAAGAAGTTAGGAAAAAATCCCCAAGAAGTCAAACAACGACAAAAAACAACCGAAATGAAAAACCGCGGTGAGGATGATCTCATGAAGATCCGTAAGAATGACACGCACATCCACACACCCACAAGAAGACAGATAAACATGTGTGTCTATAAGAGTAGAACAAGAAAACTATCAAATAATAATCACAATAATTGATAATCAGAGTCGTGAAAAATCACACCCTAATACGGAGTTAAAGGCAGAGCGCGCCTTCAGTGTTCACCTATGAGAAATGTTTTAAACACTCAATATAGACAGATGGATAGGTAGATAGATATAGAAGAGTAGGCTGAGGAAGGCCAGCAGACGGGAGATTTCAAATGAAAAAGGAAAAGCTAAAAGAAGAGATGTCTTAACAAGTTTTTAACACACTGTTCAAATTAGTTAGTATATAAGTAGTAGAGTAATGGTAAGTAAGAACTTGATCACTCTTTTGTGTAATTTGAAAAGTATATCTGTGTAATTGTCGCTCTCTCTCGCGCGCGCGCTCACTCTCTCATATCTCAACGTAACAGACCAGAAACTTCTTTATGTATATGACATAAATATTCTGTATAAGAGATTGAATTACTGCTACAACGATCCTCGACCATAAAACGACGAAACCATAATTCACTTTTATCTCCAGGACGTACAACTAATAACTAGAAATTACAAAATAGAAAAAAAAAACAGAACAAAAATAAAACAGTTGTGAGTGAAATAGCAACATCCTGACTCAAAATGGATACCCATCATGTTTCGGTCGAGAAGGGCATACAACTAATCAAAATGCCAAACGACAACCATTTTATACGAATTTGAACTTCATTCACAAGGAGACATAGGCAGCAGATATCCTAAAGAGGAGAATTTCCAATTCCCCAAAAGCGAAGACCTTTCCTGCAGTAGTAACACTTTTTGTTTTTTGGTTATTCCTTTACGTTCCCCACAAGGAACACAGCGAAGGCTTCAAGCTAGAGGCTTACAGTTTCGATAGCAGTGGTGATTATTTTTACGGCATAAGGGGTTGCTAACCTCATGCCAAACCTTCCCTTTTTATCAGTCTTATTACCACTGGCTTAGTGAGGTAAAGTAGTGCATTGGTCAGTCGGGGATCGAACCCCGGACCACGTGTGGTGTGATCGGCGAGCATTCTACTGCTGTGCCACCGATGCACCTGCACTAACTCTACAAGTATAATTCTCTAACCGTTCATCGTGTCTAAGCAATGTGAAGGACAAACTTCCGCATATGACCACTCCAATGTATATATATATATATATATATATCATTCATATGCTCATGTGGTCGTTCTATACACACATACACACAGCCTTTTAAAACGAGGTTCGTGAACACTAACCAGTACAATTACAAAAACAGAATGCAATGGTTCAATTAGAAGGCCTTCATAAGTGAACACACCTCGTCAACACCTATAAGAGCATATCAACGGACAGTTATTTATTTTTTTTATTATAGCTTGATTCCACACCATATTTTTAGTACAAGTATGGAATTTTCAGCATGTGATATCGGTAGCCCAAATCTTGCACGCCGACCAATTTATATATCAGGTGTGCATCGTCAGGGGACCGAACCCCAGACCATGTGCATGGTCGGCGAGAGTCATGAGCGCTGTGCCAGCGACGCGTCCATCCACCATACAGAGTCAATTACATAGTAAACAAAAATCTACAAAAAGGTTGTGTGCGTGAGTGTGTATTTCCGACTTCTTTTTACTGTAGGAAGCCTCACTATATATACATCAAAAAGCCGGAGTTATGTGTTCACAAAAGAAACTAGTCGAATGTCTACATTTACTACGGATCTAGTTCGGTTTGAGCCCTTGGTTTCGTTGTGTGTTTTTATTCCACTCATTATAGAAGAAACTATTATTTTTACGAGTTGATCACGGATTGATATCAGTTAGAGAACCATTGAAAACTAGTAGGGAGTACTGGACAGCTGTTTCCTCTGTCCTAGTTTGGGAATCATCAGCAGTACACACCCACTGCAACGCAGTGCGAACCCCAGGACCTTCCAGTTACAAATCAAGCTTGTTGACCACCATTCAGCTACTGGGACCTGATTCAATGACCAGCCCAGGAATTCTAACTTCTACCAATTCATGGTTTAGCGTGACTGGCACCAACCAATGTCATCGGTGGAAAATACATCCTCACACTTGACTGGATGGATGGACCTCACTGGTCACGAATTGGTAGGAGTTAGAATTCATGCAGTGACCATTGAATCGGGTGCTGATAGTGGCTGAATGGTATACGAGCCAGCTTGCCTTGTAACCGGAATGTCCTGGGTCAGAACCCCGGTGCAGTGGGTGCGTACTGCCGATGATTCCCTAACTAGGATGGAGGAAACAGCTTTCTAGTGCTCCCTGCTAGTTTCCAATGGTTCTCTAATTGATATCAATCCATGGTGAAATTCGTAAAACCAAATCTAATCCTTACAAACCAACTATAGAAAGTTATTATTATTACAAGTTTTTTTCCATATTCATTCCGTTCACATCTGTATTCGTGAGAGAAAAAACTTTTCTAATCCTGTGTAATTTTGTTTCTAAGCCCTTTTCAATCTAATATTCACACCAATAAACTTTCAATTCAAGTTGAAAATTATTACCATCTTTAATCTCCCCAGTTACTAAATGGAATTAAATAAGTAATAATTGTATCTATGTAAGCAGCTTATGCATATAAATGCGATTGTACAGCTGGTTTTAGGAATGAAATCACCGGAAAGGTAGATATCAGTTTGCTGAACTTCTTCCTCTTCTTGTTCTTCTTTCCTCTCTAATGTACTGATGAGTGTTTTCGACGATTTGGGAAGAAAAATCAATGTTATTAATTTAGAAAAATACTGATAAAAGAATGAAGAGCGCTTGACGACTTCTCTGCAGTGATAGTTTACGCCCTCAATCCCAACCAGGATTCGAAAGCAACCAGATCTTCACGTTGCGAAGAGACTAAGCCAGAGATTAAGCTACAAATTAACAACTCATGAGTTCTAACTTCTGGTAATTCGTGATATGGCGCTACCATCGACCAATTCAATAGATGAGCAACTGCTTCACCTTGGCATGGTAGATCCCACCGGCCACAACTTGTCAATATACCTTCAAGACATTCCACCATGTAGCCACCAATGAGGTGAAGGTTGATGTTTAGATTATTGATTTTTTAGGGATTTGGTTGAACAGTTAACGAGGTTGACCCTAAGGTCCATGGAATTCGTCCCCTTTCGGGTGGTGGGTGGTCATTGCTGAGGAGTACTAAATTAGCGCGAAACAGTTGTTCAGTATTCCCTGGTTCCCAATATTTCTCTAAATGATGTTAGTTTGTTATAAAATCCGCAATAAAATAATCGTAAAACAGCATTCATTGAACTTCGGTATAACTCAACTCTTATTCTCTGAAAACCAGAAATCCGGAACACGTAACTCCTATTCACTACCTTCACGCAGTGTAAAGGGTGCGTTCCTCACGAAAGTGAAAGGATGAATGCGAAAGTCTGGTGCTTACACAACGGAGTGGTGGTAGCCATGCCTGTCTACTTGGGAAAGAGAGCTGCAAAACCCTCATTCCAAACTAATAGTGTACACGGGAACCAGGGTGTCCCTTAAGAGCACTAGTAGGCCCAATGCAGCATATAATAAACTCGTGTTTGTCATTCTCTAGCCGACGAATGATTCACACGCAAACGAAGGATAAGCTTGATAGTTTTGCTACATCTATGTGCATTTATCAGTTCAACTGCACCTGCGGTGACAGGTATGTTGGGCGTACTACTACTAGACAGCTTGACCAACGTGTTATTGAACATCTCCCATTATGGTGGTTTGGCAAAGGACAGACAAAAACAATCCGTAGCTCAATTTTGTCACATTTAATTGATAGTGGTCATGTAGTGGAGAAAACGAGAGCCTTCAGAGATGATTATTGTCAAAATGCAATATTATATGCAGTGAGAGTGTCTGTATATGCACTCATTAAAAATAAAACAGTTTTGTAAGACTGACTGCAAATGAAATAGCTTAACTATTTCATAAATTTACTCCTTTTCAATCATAAAATTTACCATACACAATATAAAAAGACTCCAAGTTTGATCGCGAATCGATATCATTTAGAGGAGCATTAAAAACCAGGAAATATAGGGCATAACTGTTTCATCCCATTCCGGAACTCTTCAGCGACACGTACCCATGTCACTACCATTGGTAATCGAACCCCACACGCTTCACGTTACGAAGTGAGTCCTTTAACCAATCATTAGAACCAACGGGGAATCCTGAAGGTATTGGATTCAATCGCAAGCAAAAGTCATTGGTGTGCACACTACTGAAGAGTCCAAAACTAGGATGAAGCACCTCTGGATTTCCGAATAATTCTCCCTATCTCATATCAGCTCATAATCAAACTTGAAACCAATCATCGCATCCCTATACAAACAAACTCTTGAAAACAAAACAAAACAAGAAAAGTAAACACAGATTTCTACTTACCCGAGAATAATGTAAATGGGTCTTACGAATAGTCCATACTACATACCATACATTACTTGACGTTTCATTATCATATGCATTCAAATCATAAATCTAAAATATATGAATATACACATATGTAAATGTACATCACATGTATTTTTAAGCATTGCATTATGTTACTTATAACAGATTTGAGTAGTAAGAAACTTATTAATAAACTTTATTCCAAAAGTAAGTAATAAACGCTCATAGGTGGCCATGTACAAATGCAATCTCCTTGCTGAGGTTACACTCTTTATATGGGTCTGTTTGAATTCTATCAATGTATTGTGTAGGGAACATTTCTAATGGGATAGGATATAATTTCATAAAATGTATATTATCCATACTGACTTGACTACAGATAAATTACCATAGTTGGTTACATCACTGTTTGTGTGTATACAAATTCCACTGCTCACGTGGAGCTAGTTACATGTTCTCTAACTTTTCGGGGGGGAAAAATCACTCGAAGTTTCACCATAGACTGATATCGGTTAGAGAACCAGTTGAAAATCAGCATTGGAGTACTGGACCGCTATTTCTGCGAGTACTTGGTCCCACTCCCGACCGGGTGGACCCTACTGATCACGACTTCTCATTAGAACTCCCAGTAACTCCGTCCTCCTATAGCCAGTCACTACCGATCATTAGATTAATTTTCAAGAGTTTTTGTACCGATTTGATTTATTTCAACCCTGTTGATGAGTACTGCCAATAAATCCCAAACTAGGGGGACGAAACAGCTGACTGTCCAGTACTCCCAACGTGTTTTCAATGGTTCTCTAACAGATATCAATCTCTGGTCAAAATCGAAACTCAGCGAATCTCTACAAAGAAACTCTTAAAAATTAGTCATTAGAAGTCGTCACACATAGTAAAACTACATCCGTCCAACTCCTAATGAAAGACCTAGTACGGTCGACTGAAACAGCTAGGACACATGTTATACATGCCTAGCTACCGATCACCTTCCTCGACAACGGGTAGTGTTAGCTGATATAAGGTGGATCAGGGGTTGGAAAAGAGTTAGTCAGTGGTGGTCAAACCAAAACATTGCTTCATTAGTCAATGAAATCCATAATAGTTAGTTTGTTGGGCAATTGGTTCTTGTTTTGTTTGTTCCCATAGTTTCTTGTTGGTTCTTGTTCTTGCCGGCCATCTGATCTTGAGTATAGAGCCAGCGAAGACAGTTGTTGATAAAGGTCTGCAACAGGCTGTTGGAAATATTCTTTGTGACCCGCCAAGTTTCTGATCCATCCGTATAGAAGAACTGACTGACTTGAAGTTTGTATTGAAAATCCGAATCATTTTGTTGTCGATGCTGAGTTGGGTGACGAAGATTTCCAGATTGGTTTCAGGTTGATGAATGTGTTTCTCGCCTTCCCGATTCTCGATTTGACATCCTCGTCCGTTCCTCCTGTGGTTGAGACAATGCTCCCTCCCTAGATAATTGAATGAAGTAACCTCTTTCAAATCCCTCCCGTTGATGGTGACTGGCGCTGGATGTTGCTGTTGTTGTTGTTGTTGTTGTTGTTAGTGGGTTATTTTCATGACCTCCGTCTTGTCTATGTTCACCTGGAGTCCTGCATTCTCTGGCTGCTTCTTCGACCAGTTTGTCGGTTTTCGCCTGTAAGTCTTCGATTTTGTGTGACATCAAACATAAATCATCCGCAAAATCCAGGTCTTCTAGATTCTTCACGTCGGTCCAGGATATCCCTGTCTTCTCGTTTCCCACTGTCTGACACATAATTCAGTCCACCAAAATTAGGAATATCATTGGTGATAATAAGCACCCTTGTCTGACTCCTGTGTTTACTCCAAACGCCTCGCTGATATTTCCGTTGTGGATCACTTGACATGTGCCGTTGTCGTACAGCTGTTGAATAAGGTTGATGAATATTTGGGGTACGCCGTAGTACTTGAGTATTTTCCAAATTACTTCGTGGTCAACGCTGTCGAAGGCCTTCTCAAAGTCTATAAAGTTGAGGTAGAGGTTTGATTGCCATTCCATGCTTTGTTCGATGATGATGCGTAGAGTTGCAATTTGGTCAGAACATGATTTGCCTTTCCTGAATCCAGCTTGTTCTTGTCGGAGTTCTGTATCCAGTGCGTACTTTACCAATGAATGCTAGAGACAATTGGTGATATTGTGGCGAGACGTTCATCGGCATAAAAAAACATCAAAAATATCAAGGAGATACATTTGATGTCAGAGAAGGAAAATGGTATAGCGTTGTGGAGATAGATACATAGGAGACGACGTGGAAAGGAAGACAAAGAAACACAATATTAAGGAAAGCCAGAAGCCCCACAACACGAACGTCTGTGGAAAAGTTGCGTTGAAGATAAGGTGTATATAATTTCGCTATACAAAGATACCAGTTTGCAAATAAACATTCCTTTACCGAGTCTTTCGTCTTCTACGGTTACAATAAGACTCGAAATTGTTATCAGTGATGGCGCACAGATATTTACTCTTTATAATCGCCTATATCTATTTTTTTTCCTTCACGTTACCCAGTGGAAAATAGGGCTTCAAGCTAGTGGCTTGAAGTTTCTGTAGCAGTGTTTATTTTACAGGATGGGGTTGCTAGCCCCATGCCCAACCTTTCCTCTTCACCAGCATTATTTATGGCTTAGCGAGCGAGGTAAAGGAGTGCTTCGGCCGGGGATCGAACCCCTGACCATGTGCATGGTCGGCGAGCGTCCTAACCGCTATGCTACCGACGCACGCCTATATCTATTCAACTTTACTATTTCTCCGTCACATATCTGCTTATGATTATAATTTTGAAATCCTTTTTTCTCTGTTTTTGCCTTCCTTTCTGAGCTACATGGAGGAAGTATGGCAACTCGAACTGTTGAACTTACTTTTTTGCAAAGTTCTATGTTGAAACCAGTCAGTCAATACGGTCGACAGTAGAAAGATTTCGGCCTTCATCTAGAAATCCTCTGATGCGGCCACACATCCACCGCTTCTAACAAGTGAACATCCCTATGCACTTGCCTTCATACAGCAGGACTGTTCCACCGGACTCCCAGACATCCAGGTCAACTTAGGGACGGGAGCTAAAAAACAGCCTGATCCCAAACCCCCTATGGTGTGTATATGGGTTCCAGGAAACCAATGGGAAAGCAGCTCCTGACTCTTTTCTACTCTTTTTTGGATCAGACTTCACATCAAAGGCTCGGTGGTGTGGCGTGGTGTGCCTTAAAACAACCACCTGCTTCGGCCTGAGTGTAGCACATCTCTCGGTGGCTACAATGCACCAATTCTGTGGTGTTTAAATACATTTATATAATCTAACACCCTAGACATCAGATGATTTGGAACAGAAAACCAAGCGAAGCCTTTCAAGGGAAGACAGGAGTAAGACAAGTCTGCCTGCTGCCTATCATCACCGACGATATTCTTAATTATGGTGGACTGGATTATGCGTCAGAATGTGCACAGAGAGTGAGAAGATAGGAATACCCTGGACTACCGATAAAAAGACTCCACAAAATTTGGATTTCGCGTGTAGACGATTTATGTTTAAAACCAACAAACTAGCTAAAGAGGCAAGTAGAGAAGACAAAACTCTAGGTGAACATAGAGAAGACGAAGGAGGTGATCAAGGTAACCAACCAACCAACCAATCGATCAACAGGAACAGCAACGAAAACCAGCACCAATCCCCATAAACGAGGGAAATCTAAAAGAGGTCACCTCCTTCACTTATCTAGCCACCATCTTTTCAACTAACTACAGGCAATAGCATGGATGAGGGTGTCAAAACCAGACAGAATCGTGGAAAGGCGAGATAGAACCTTCATCAATCTGAAAGCGGTTTGGTAATCTTCTCTGCACTGACTCAGCATAAAGGAAAAAACATTCAGATTTTCAACACAAATGTTGTTAGTCAGTTAGTCAGTCAGTCAGTCGCGTCTTCTAGTATGGGTCAGAAACTTGGCGACCACTTTACGCTGGCTGCACACATTGATGATCTAATGGCTGGCTGGGCTGGCCAGAAAGAATCAATAACACAAAACTATAGAAGAGAAAACTAGCCAAGAACCAATCGGTAAACAATTAATTATATAGGAGATAATCCGGATAGATTGGGCACACACTGACGAGACTGTTACATGACATCATCACGCACACACAGTTCAGGCCATCGCTCCAGTGGGTCATCACGTCGAAGCTGGCATGAAGGAGATTGCTTCAGGCGGAGGAGATGACAGACAGAAGGACAATCGTGGGCCCGGCTATAAAGAGGACAGCACACAAAATAGAATAAAGAAGTGGAGAGATGCCGCTGAAGCCTCATTATACATGATACAACAGAGCTGAAACTCAGTTACCTTTTCACTTTCAAAATGTTTTGGATTCGGTACATTTAACACTGAATGTATCCAATCGGTTGAAACATTTGGACCAATCCACATGATAAGATAGATGCCATTATCCAGGAGATAGACACCATCCATTTTCAGACGATCGTATGAACAACGTATAGCTAGCGGGGGGAAAGGTATATCACCTTCGAAATTCTTTGAAAGATCATGCTAATGAAGACAAAAAACAAAAATAAAATAAAAACAAGTAAGCGGTAAATAAAATGATTAAAAGGGATGAAATTGCATAGGTCTCTAGAAGTGTCATCTTCATTCAACAATTTCCTTCCTTTGATGGTGTTAGATGGTCGGAGGCAACCGGCCATAGGAAGCCCCGCAAGATCTAGGTTTCGTGCTATTTGGCAGTCACCACCAGTCAGTTAGCAAGGCATATCTGCAACCGCCTTGAAGGAACTCATAATCATGTCCCTTCTGAGATTCGAACCCGCATCACCCAGTGCTGGCTGCAGTGAAAGACGTTACCACTGAGCTAGCTATTCGGGCTCGCGATTGACCTCCTTGGCGAGCTACCTAGAATGGTGGCCACAGTGAAAATCTGACTGATAGAATTCAGTCTACACCGAACAAAGGACTAGACACACACATCACACTAGTTATTAGTGTCCAATCAAAGATTTCCTTCCTACACAGCACAGATAGAAAATAAACCAAGGAGAAGGTACCATAGAGATGACGTCTTAATAAAGAACCAGAACACAATGTGATGCCCAGTTTCATGACTACACACCACATCGATAAAATTCATCTGTTTCGTCCCAGACTGGGACTCTTCAGCATGTTACGCACCTATGACCAATACCACTGTAAGTTGAACCCAAATCTTTCAGGTTACATTGACGCTAAGCTCGATGTTGATTACTCACAGACAGCTGTCCCGAAATTCAATAGTTGTTCCATGACTTCTAACTTCTATCAATTCACGATTATTTTTTTAGCACGCAACCGCCAACCAATGCCAAAGGCGAGTAATTGTCGTCCATTTTTGACTGTCTTAAACAACTGGTCGTTTGATAAACATATACAAGCTTGGCGGTTGGAAGTGTTCTTTTCAGGGCAACGGTCAGTCAGTATCTTATTCTACTACTGGCAGTCTTGTCACCTTTGATGGCAAGCTGTAGAAAGATGGGTTTTTTCTCTACTCTGTTGTACTTCACCTCGTCAATATGACGTTTTCCATGTTTTTCGATGAACTTCTCTATGGATAACCACTATCACGTAGGCATTTTTTTCAACAGCGGATAGTTCTTCCTCGAATTTTTCTTCTGAACATAGCTTCCATACACGACCAAACAGTATTCTCACCAATCCCTTTTTGTAACTTAAAGGGCGTGAGCTTTTGAACTTCAGATAAATCGCCCATCAGGTCTCCTTTCTATAAATGTACCTTTGATGCCATAGATCAAAAAGTGAAACATCCTAATCTTCAAACTACTGTAAACTTTATATTATTATTATTATTATTATTATTATTATTATTATTATTATTATTATTATTATTATTATTATGGTTTCCTTTAATTCCTAGAGAAACATAGGGCTTCAGCCGTGCGTCTCCATTGCGTTCCGTTCTCTGCTAGAGTCTTCACCTGGCTCCATGTCTGCCCACACGTTTTCATCTCCTCTTCACATGACCTCCTCCAAGTCACCCTCACCCTTGCACCAACGACCAACTCGCCGCTTCCCTTTCGGGTTCCACTCGAGCAATGGCTTGTCTAGTGATGTCACTTGATGGTGTCCTCAGAGTATGGCCAGCCAATCCATCTCCATTTCTTCCTGCCTATTTGTTTCACAATTAGTTCCTGGTTGGTTCGCCCATTGCCAGAGATCTCTGTTGCTGATCTTTTCTGGCCGGCCATCTGATCTTGAGCAAAGACAACTGTCAATGAAGGTCTGTAGTTTGTTTGAGATGCTCTTTATGACGCGCAGTGCAAGTCTCTGATCCGTATGTTGAGCAGCACTGACTTCACATTGGAGTTGAAAATCCGGATCTTATTTTTGATTCTGAGTGCTGTTGACCTCCACACAGACTTGAGAGTAGTGAAAGCCTGTATTGCTTTTCTGATTCTTGCTTTGATATCCTCGTCAGTTCCGCCTGTAGTTGAAACGATGTTTCCCAGGTAGGTAAAGGAGGTAGTTTCTTTCAGGTTCCTTCCATTTATGCTGATTGTTGTCTGTTGTTGTTGTTCTTGTCCAGGAATCTTCATCACCTCTGTTTTCTCTATGTTCACCTGAAGGCCTATCATCTCTGGATGCTTCTTCTGCCAACTTGTTGCTTTTCGCTTGCATATCTTCCAGTTTGTGGGAAATCAGACATATATCATCGGCGAAGTCCAGATCCTCCAACTTTTTTGTGTGAGTCCATTTTATGCCTGTTTCCTCATTGCCCGCTGTCTGTAGCATTATCCAGTCTACTGCAATCAGGGAAATCATTGGCGATAGTAGGCAGCCAGCTTGTCTTACTCCTGTCCTCACTTCCAAGGGTTCCATAATTTTCCCGTTGTGGATTACTTGGCATGCAGCATTGTCGTACAGCTGTTGGATAAGATGTATAATTGTTGTTGGCACCCCGTAGTAGCGAAGTAGTTTCCAAATCACCTCTCGATCGACGCTGTCGAAGGCCTTTTCAAAGTCGATGAAGTTGAGATAGAGAGTTGACTGCCATTCCAAGCTTTGTTCAATGATGACCCGTAATGTGACGATCTGATCAATACATGACTTGTTTCTCCTGAATCCAGCCTGTTCCAGTCGAAGTTTTTCATCCAGGGCATGTTTGATTCTCTCCAGGATGATGCGGCTTAGTATTTTGCTTGGGATGGACAGGAGCGTAATTTCCGCGCCAGTTTTCGCATTGACTTAAGTCTCCTTTCTTTGGTAGTTTGAATAAGTATCCTTTCTTTCAATCCTCGGGTACTTTGCCTTCTTTCCATACCTTCTGTAGTAGTGGCGTCATCAAGTCCGCTGTTGTTTCTGGGTCCATTAAACTTTATATTAGGATGAACACTATTCAACATGCTTAATATTTCAGATGTGTCATTGAAACAACCACAAATGACAAATGTGTCATCGATATACCTAGTATAGAAATCTGTCTGATCGGTTACAGGGACTTCATTCTTATCTGTTCTACTAGGTTGCCTGCCCATCAACATAGATACTTCTATGAGAAACTGGGAGCGATTTTTGTAGCATATTAGATATAGAGATATATACCCAGCATAATTCATTTTTATCAAATTTCATACATTTTATTCCCCTTAATGCGCATTTGAATAAAGCAAGAACAACAGTGGCGATTTGTGCAGAATAAAATGGTACCACCATCAGTGTTTATTTTGTTGGCTTCTCATCAACTTACCTGACATATCACAGGGGAGTAAAAGCGAATCTACATTCAACTTGATTATAAAGGAGAAAACATTGCAGCGATGATCAACAGAAGGCTGAGCACATCACTAGCCATAGCCTATCCTGCAGCTAATCTCGTTCCCGTCTATCGAACAACTTGCTCTTTGATGCAATCAAAAATCGATAGATATCCTTCTCATGTTAACTTCAACTGTATATACAAATTAACATGTATCTGCGGTAGCAGTTACATTGGAAGAACAGTAAGAAGAAGAGTATATCTACGATTTTCTGAACATGTGCCAAAAAAGCTTGTCTCTAAAGGGAACAAATGTTTTCAACAGTGCCATCACCAGGCATCTCCTTCACACAGGTCATGAGGTGAACATCGCAAGATGGTTCGAAATTATCACTAGATGCAAGAGTTCAATTCTCCTCAATTTTGCTGAAGTCATCTCCACCAAGCACCTGAAACCTGATTTGTGCGTTCAGAAAGAAGAAGCAGTTATCAGTCTTTCTTTGCCCTGCCCGGTAACTGGATATTTTCACCTGTTTTTCGTCTGATTACGTAACACAGAAGGTTTCCATTGTGAGTGGTCATTGTTCGGGATAAAGTGTATATATATATATATATATATGTGTATGCATATACTGATTGATTGATTTTTGTTCAAAAATGAACTCTGTGCAAGTAAGTTTAATTGTTTCTGTAGATACACTTAATGATGACTTTGACCTTTAGGCAGCAGCTGATGAGAAGCCAACGAAATACCATTTTAGTCTGCATAAATCACTGTTGTTCTTACAAATATACTTCTTGTATACAATAAATGCCATGGTCTACGACCTCGCCTTGTACCCAGAAGGTCCTGGGGGTTCAAACCCCACCCACGATGTGGGTGCATACTGCCGTAGTGGAGTCCAAAACTAGGCTGACGAAACAGCTGGCTATCTGGCAGTACTCCCTGATTGATTGGTTTTCCAACAGTTCTCCAAATGAGGTCACAGCTCATGATAAAATCCTCCAACCAACCAATCAATCAATCAAACAAAAACCAATAAATACTTGAAGAAGGCCAATTATTCATACGGAAGAATCTGATTGGCTAGTTCAAGGTCATTTGACGTTGGTGCCTATTGTTTACCTATGTTGTAGAATTGCTTTTTTTCAAAGAAAAGAAAAGGGAATAAATAAGTTTTTTTTCAAAACTATTGTGTTCAACTTTACAACAAACACACACACCCACGCACACGCACACACGCACTCACACATGCATACATGAATAACAATACACATATAAATCTTACCAAAGGATATAAATGAGGATAAAGATAACAGTTTGATTGTTTCACATCCATTTGATTGACTAAAAACATTTGCCAACAACGATCATCGATTGTAATGCCATCAGCTAAAATAGAAGAAAAGAACGCGGGGGTGGGAGTGGAGGAAAAGAAACAATTTGAGGATTACTCAACGACGTAGAGAGTACAAGTATTGAATTTACTTACTGTGAGAAACATAAAATTAATGATGGAAAGTTTCATTTCCTTGATATTATCTCTCGTCTCATGCAACACACCTGAAAGATGGTGTAGCCTCCCTCCACAGGTCAATATTTACTGAAAGCCAACAAGGATCGGAAAACACCTACATCTTAATAGTTTTTGTCCAAATAACTAAAAACAATCACTAGTCACGACTCTGTACTATTATAGACCCAGCAGAATATGCTCTACAGAGAAATATTAGAGAAAGAATTTATGATTCTCGAAAAAAAATTGTTGAAAAACAACGGTTACCCTCAGGTTGATCGGTCGGTCTTCGACATAGAACTTTGCACCGATGTGCAAAGTTCAAGTCGCCACACTCCCTCCTTGTATCAAACAAAGCAAGAGAAGAAAGTAGAAATGCATAATATAGACAGTAAACAGAGGTGTGAGACAAAGGAATAGTAATAACGAAGAACAAAACAGTTTCATTGGAAATCATATAAGTCACAAGGAGTGAATGCATCTGCGCCAGCCATTGAGAACGATTTTCAGCCATATCACCAATTGTTTCCAACCATTGGTTTTTACCGTCCCGAGGACCCCAATCAGGAAGTCTACATCTTCCTAGGTGGCTGGCTGGCTTTAACTGTTGTAGATTTCATTGACTGGTGCCATGTTTTCGTTTGACCACCGATAGCTCTTTTCCAACCTGGCCCTATATCAGCTAACATTGCCCATTGTCGAGGAAGGCGATGACTAGGTATACGTAACATATGTCCTAACCATCTCAGTCGATGTAATTTTACAGTCTCGTCGACTGATTTCCCCCTCCTTACCTAGCACTCGTCGCCTAACCTCAATATTGCTCACTTTATTATACCACTTCACGCGGGAGATAACGCAGACACCTATGATCGAACACAGCTAATCTTTTCATGTCTTCTGCTCTCAATGACCAGGTCTCACAGCCATAAAGGAGGACGGAGTGGACTGTTGAGCAGTACACACGCCCTTTGGTCGATACGGTTACCCTCAGAGATTCATCAACTGACTATCCTATCCGATAAATGCAAATTCACAGAACCGATCAACAAGAAAAATATGACTGAACAGATCGAACACAAAAGCTAACGGACACCCTCCATTAAACTAAAGACTGAATTTTTCATCAGCGAAAAAACCATTCGAATCTCTGAAACCATCTGGTTCAAATAGACCACGACTTTATGGACTCCCGAAAGTACACAAGGAGGGCACGTACACCTCTTCGACTGATCGTCGACATGACCAATTCACCTTAACACTATACAGCCTAATGGTTAGCAGACCTACTAGAATCAATCAGAAGACAAGTTTCCTGCCACACAGTTCGAGATTCATTCGACTTTATCGACTCAATCAAAAATGTCAACGTATCCAACAAGATCATGATTTCATTTGATGTCACGTCGCTGTCAACACACGTCCCACTCTGAATGAAACAATATGCTACATATGCGAACTTATTCACTCAAAGAGGTGGAAATCAGTCGACGAGGCTGTGAAATTACATCGACTGAGATGGTTAGGAGATGTGCTACGTATGCCTAGTCATCGCCTTCCTCGACGGGCAATGTTAGCTGATATGGGGTCAGGCTGGAAAAGAGTTAGCGGCGGTCAAACGAAAACATGGCACCAGTCAATGAAATCCACAACAGTTAGTCTAAGCCACGTAGGAAGGTGTAGACTTCCTGACCGGTTGGGGTCCTCAGGACGGTAAAAACCAATGATTGGAAACAATTGGTGACATGGCTCAAAGTGATCGTTCTCAATGACTGGCGCAGATGCATCCACTCCTTGTGGCTTATGATTTCCAATTAAACTGTTTTGTTCTCCGTTATTATTATTCCTTTGTCTCACACCTCTGTTTACTGTCTATATTATGCATTTCTCCCACTTTCTTCTCTTGCTTTGTGTGCTACATGGAGTGTGGCGACTTGAACTGCCGCACATATGTGCAAAGTTCTATGTAGAAAACCGACCGACCGACCGACCAACCGACTCAAGCAGAATGAACATCGGTATACCCAATGAGCGTTTTAAATAACTCCTACTGAGATGTACTACTCTGAATGTTCAATTCTCTTTTAACAACGAAATATATCGCGCCAAAAGGATGGTATAGCTATGGGATCACCACTCTAGGCCCATTGCTTGTAAATTTCTTCATGGCGAAACTATAAAACACAAGCCTAAAGAAAATGATCGATACCTACGAATTCTACAAGAGATAGGTCGACGACGACGCTTTCATGATCGTCAAAAAATGAAGAAAATCTAGACGATATCTTAAATATGAAAGATGTCAAAGCTCAAACATAAAATAAATCACAATGGCGAAGAAGCTGGTCTTCATTCAACTCCATTTTAAAGGTGAAGATATTGCAGCAATAGTCAAAAGAAGATTGAGTCAGTCACTAGCCAGAGCCTATCCTGAAGCTAAGTTGGTTCCCGTGTATGTATCGGACAACATGGTTCTCTTCAGCTCAATCAAAAGTAAACAGATATCCTTCTCATGTTAACTCCAACCGTATATACAAATTTACGTGTATCTGTTGGAGTGGTTACATTAGAAGAGAAAGAATGGCATGCCTCCGATTCGCTGAACATGTACCAAAAAGCCTAATTCTCAATGGAACAAACTGTTGTAATAGCGCTATTACTAGACATCTCCTCGATACGGGTAGTGAGGTAGTTGGAAATCGCGAAATCCTTTAAAATTATCCATAGACAAAGGGGCTCGATTCTCCTCAAGTTTGCCGAAGCAATTTCTATCAAACGATTGAAACCCGATTTATGTGTTCAGAAAGAAGCAGTTATCAGTGTTTCCTTATCTTGGTAACTGGATGTCTTCACTCTCTCTCTCTTTCATTTGATTGTGTAACCTTTGGCTTTAACCTCACCCCACTTTGATATAATGCAATTTTGCTTGTCTCTTGTTTCTATGATTTGGGTTGAACTCAGTTACACAAAGGTAGACAAGAAAATGAGTGAAGAAAATCAATAGAGTTTTGACAAGTATAAGAGTGAAACAGAATGAATGAGTAATGGTAGAAAGGAATATGAAAGATTACAGAGACTGAATACATCTGCGTGAGCCATTGACAACGATTTTGAGCCATGTCACCTATTGTCTCCAGCCATTGATTCTTAGAGTCCCGAGGGCGAGCCCCAACCCGGAAGTCTGCATCTCCCTCCCTACCTGACTGACTCAGTTTAACTGTCAAGGATTTCATGGATTGATGAGGCCATGTTTTTGTTTGGCCACCACTCACTCTTTTCCAACCTGCACCTGTATCAGCGAGTAATGCCCGTCGGGGGAGGCGATGGTTAGGCATGCACAGCACCTGACCTAGCCATCTCAATCTATGTAACTTTATAGCCTCTTCGATTGATTTTCCCTCTTTGCCCAACACTCTACGCCTAACGTCAACATTACTTACCTTATTATACCACCTCCTAACGTGAGAAAGAGATCGTAGACATCTCGAAATGCTATCATGTGATCACACACCTTCATAGCCTAATCTCTGACAAGTAACTCTTATTCATCACCACCTTCACGCACCGCCGGGGTGTTCTTCGCAAAAGTGTAATTGCAAGTTCGAACGTTTGCCGATTACTACGGAACTGGTAGACATGCTAGTCTACCACCCACCTTAGGCGTGGAGCTGGCAAGCCCTGGTTCTAAACCTGTGGTGAACATGAACTCCAGAATCAGAATGCATCGAATGACGGTGTATAAACCTGTTTATGGAACCGGTAATCATAGGAATGTAGTTGCTTCTAACGCTTCTCAGACCTGAAGTCACAACAGTGGCGCCTTAACACAACCACCTGCACTTCAGTCTGAGCATCCGCTCAAACTATGAGATTTTGTATCGCGCATCCTATGGTCGCCTTTGCTCCATCTACTGAAGACAGCCGACTAGAAAGAATCAGCAACAAGAAACTTTGGGAACGAATCAACCAAGAACTTATTCCTCAACACAAACATGCCGAAGGAAAGACCAAGATGGATCGGACACACGCCACTGAGGAGGAGACCATCGAATGACATCGTCCACCAGGTCATCATCCGAGTGGAACCCGAGTGGGAAACTACGAGTTTGGCGCGTCCGACAGTGACATGAAGAAGATCATTTGAGGAAGAGATCAGAACAATGTGGAGATGTACTGTTGAAAGCCACTCGGAACCCAAGGGAACAATAGTAACAATAATAATGATAATAACAGAAATAAGTACCCACTCAACAGTCCCACGCACATCAATAATTACTCATAAAAGAATGTACACACTGATCAATATAGTTGTAATGAAAATAATATAATAATAATAATAAAAGGTAGAACCAACCTGGACTGAAAGCTTCAGTTTTCATAAGACATTGTATATACAAGGGGAATAATTTCATATTCTGTGGTAGAACTAATTCACCTGGACTGGAGGCCATATCACCACCGCTTCCAGATGCACAATTACGACGATATGCTGCTAGTGTGTTAGCCGCTTTTGTCGTTAACTCATCCATCACTTGAGTGTGCGGACGACTTAATAATGCGCGCATAGAATATTTACTCAGATAATTCATGTGTGCATCTAATTCAACCAAACGGAATATTTCAGTGATGACATTTGTCGCTGGTATCGATAGATTATGTATGCGTAGACGACGTTGTCCAGACACTGAGGTGTATAGACAGGCAACCTATTTAGATATAATGATTAATAGTAGCATTAGTAATATATTATTGATTTAAAACACAAACCAAAAGGTGAGCGCCACACATAAAAGTTATGAGACAAAAATATTTACAAAAGAATGGTTACTGAACAAAGAATACTCTTTTCGATAACCTCTTCCTCATCAGGCTCTACAGTTATACATACATTATAGTGAATGAATGAATGAATTAGTGTTATGAACAACATTAATGCTTGTTTAAATAAAATCGAATCAATAATATCAATAGATTACAGTTCAACAGCATCAACATAACAATAAACTGAATGTCAGAAAAATTAGGAGAGATAATAATACAAATTCATGAATTTATGGTCTCTACTGAAGGCCGGCCAGGGCAGTAGTAGGGGCTAGCTGAACTTGTTTCTTTTGCACACAGAGCACTGGTTGTTTGAGGCGAATTACAATAGCCTCTGCTGCTGCTTGGAGCATGCGGTGCTTCGATGTTTTTGGCAATTTATATTAGGCACCCGGTAGATGATGATGGAGAAGGATTCTTCAATGCTAGCTGGCTTTGTGGCCGGTTTCCACCAGATGGTCAAATATCGAACTGTTAATGGTTTTCACTACACCTTTATTTAACCACAGTGGCAGATGTTCCCGAGCACGAAAAACCAAGTTCCTAGAGTAACGTTCGATATAACTCGCTCCATCAAAAGCGCAGTTGAATTGGTAGATACAATTTGAAGTGGCTATTCTAGTCTAGGTACTTCATCTTTCAGTCGAGGAGTCGCCATCGGTCGTGTAGAGAATAAGACGTGTAGTTCGCCAGCATTAAAAGTTCTTTGAATTGATTTTCTCAATTTCTTCGTAATTATTTCAATTGGTACATCGCCCTTGAATTACAGTCGTATATAAAGAGGCTTCAACAATATTTATAAAGAATTTATGAGAGAGGATAATCCGGCAAGCAACTTGTCAAGATCTCATTCAACATTCATTCGCTACTGATTACGATTCTTGACCTGACTGATCTGACTACTTTTCAAGTCGTTGACTCAAACTATTTCTTGGACTCCAACCAGGGAATTCATTATTTACCAACTGATGCGCTAATCTAACACAAATATCCTTCAACCCACGACCCCATATCATAGGCTGGCCACCACTTCTTGCGCTTTTTCCATCCACTTCTGGGGCTGACGAATGGCGACCAGCACCGAAGCCTCTCTGGGGTGACATTCGTAGCAAATATCCAAGCCTCTGAAGCCAGTGTTTCAAGATGATCTCAATCAATGAATGGTGACCTTCACCAAGTCGAAACATACGCTATCATACCTCAGAATTACTTACACTATGATGACATCGGATGTAAACAATCCTATGGAGGTAGAGATGATCGAATTCGCAGAGTCACCGCACATTCTTAGCTAAAAAAAGGCCAGATTTCACAGGTGTAGAGAGCAATAGTGAACGTACCGACCAATGTTGTAAAGCTGACTTTTGACAGCCAGGCTCAAATTGGTGTGTGCTACCCTAGCCATCATTATGAAACAACCACTCCATGGGAGATTATAATTATTAATACAATACATTACATCATATTTCCGAACATCATCCTGCATAATGGTCAGGCAAGGGAGAAACGAGATCCAGTCGTAACTCTCTTTTAGCATACCTTGTAGATAGTGAGCATAAAGTTGATGCTAGTACAGTGCTAAAAGTTATTTATCGCATTCCAACTAATCTTAATTTTGTTTTACGAGTTCGTTTTCTGTAAAAAAGATGGCTTCGTGTACTTTTGGAGGAGTGTGAGCGGTTGTTACTTCTCGGCTGCCCGCACCGTGGAAGTTGCCTGATTCTTCGGGTACCTGAAACAGAAAGAGAGCTATTGTTGCATGACTGCAGAGCTCAGGGGACAACTGCTTGAGGCCGACCGGTCACACACACGGCCTGTATGAACTGGTTTCTTGGTTTGGTTCCGTATTCGTAAATTTACCGTCGGTTACGGACCACCGTAGGGTAAGTCGAGATGTACAATTTCTGGGGCCGACCCTTTCTAACCCCCTCAACCTCTCCAGAGTGGAGAGACAGCATAGCTGGCTGGCATGCTGGTCGTCCGAGGGAAGCACCTTACTGCTGTTACATTCCTGTTCCCCAAAAGTACGACTTCGCCCACAGACCCCCAGCATATTGTAAGGGAGATTCTTACACTATGCGGGTAACTGCTTTTAGTCTAATCGCTATTCTAACAATCTTCCTGGCATAGTAGGACCTGCAGGAACAATACTTCCAGCCACCACGTCAAGGTAGCAGCTATCGGTCGGGAGATAATTGGTGATATGGCTCAAAATCTTTCTCGATGATGGCGCAGATGCATCCACTCCTTGTGGCTTATAATTTCCAATGAAATTACATTCTTCTTACATATTACTATTGCTATCTCTGTTTACTGTCTCTATTTTTCATTTCTTTTTACTTTCTTCTTCTCTTGCTTTGTGTGCTAAGTGAAGTGTGGCGACTCGAACTGCTGCACACTGGTGCAAAGTTCTACGTTGAAACCAATCAGTCAATTAGGCAGTTTTCTGCATACCTACATCTGAAGCTATCGGAATCCACCTGAAGAAGCCAAACTTGTGAGTTGAAAGACAAAATTTGTACAACCACTTTCCTAACCTTGGTTATCGTTACATGAGTGTTTTAATCTGACTACTTCGCTTCCCCTCACCCCCTCCACACACAGCCTTTTAGAAATTATCATTGTCCAAATTATTTTGTTCTTATTTAATTACC
This sequence comes from Trichobilharzia szidati, assembly GCA_944472155.2. Taxonomy (NCBI): domain Eukaryota; kingdom Metazoa; phylum Platyhelminthes; class Trematoda; order Strigeidida; family Schistosomatidae; genus Trichobilharzia; species Trichobilharzia szidati. The sequence goes on along the minus strand of OX235275.1, from coordinate 24,230,101 downwards.
TATTACGCAATCAACTTGAACACTTGTTTATTCTTTAACTACTCTTCATTTTTCCAAAATTATGTCTGGAGTTTTAGTGAGAAGTCGTGGCCAGTGAGGTCCAACCAGTCAAGTGTGAGGATGGATTGCCCACCGATGACATTGGTTGGTGTCAGTTGCGCTAAATCACGAATTGGTAGAAGTTAGAATTCATACAGTGGCCATTGAATCGGGTCCCAGTGGCTCAATGGTATACGAGCCAGCTCGCCTTGTAACCGGAAGGTCCTGGGTTCAAAGCCCGGTGCAATGGGGCGCGTACTGCCGATGATTCCCAAACTAGGATGTTGTGTATTGTATTCAAAAAGCTATAGGTGTAGATTAGAGTAGAACCAGAGATGAGGATTTCATTGAAACATAAATATTTCTTCGCTCAATCCTTTTTGCTTTCTAATATCATTTCTAACAGACCACTTGAGACTTTTGCCAACAGCTGCCCACTTCGCTGGCTCCACACACTGAAGATCAGACATAGCCGGTCGTCAGAAAGAATTATTAGCAACAAGAAACTCGAAGAAAATCTAAATGGATCGAATACAATATGAGCAGACAAGTTGGTTGACATAGCACACCACGCCACCAGACCATAGCTCGAGTAGCACCCAAGTGGGAAACTACGCGTTGAACGTTCGCGGGTGTGACATGGAGGAGAGATCACACGTGAGGATAAGATGAAAGGTTATGGGCTATAGTTGGGTCAGCTGTTGAAGAGGACAAAATGAATACGTTGTATTGAAGGCCTATGTTCCACTCAGAACCCAAGGGAATAATAATAATAATAGTAAAAATAACTCTTACCTGAATGAAAACGAGTTCACCTTCTTGTAGTTTATCATCATGACGTAGTTCAACAGTGATAGCCATATCAGAAGTGACACCAGCCATTTCCACATCAGTTGTATTCGGTAGATAACAATTACCAAAGAATTCTACAGGTCGAATACCTGTACTAGTACGTACACGCATTACAGCATTGAATGCACGAAGATTTCTCAATGTACGTTGTAAATCTGCTATGAACTGATCACCTTGTAGATCAGCCTATAAAGATAAAAAGACAGAAAGAAAGAAAGAGTTAAATAGAAAGATTATCCAAACCATTGAAAGTGTACTTTTGATTGGACACTAGTGAGTGACTAGTGTCCAATCAAGGTATCCAATACAGTCCTACAGGAGGTCAATCGTGAGTCCAAATAGCTAGCTCAGTGGTAACATCTCTGACTACAGACAGAACAGGGTGACGCGGGCTCGAATCTCAGAGAGGTGAGATATGACTTCCATCAAGACGGTTGCAGTTACGCCTTGCTGACTGGTAATTGCCAACTAGCACGAAACCTAGGTCCAAGGCTACCACCGCTGCCGATTGCGTCCAACCATCTAATATCATTGAAAGTGTGGAAGATATGGTGAAAAGGCTGGCTAGCTATCTTTGACCACTAGAATGTTTACAATCCATTTCATCGAATTCCAAAAAAAATATGAGGTCAATTATACACTTTTTTATTACTTACTTTACTTCGGTTATCTCCTACGGGAGGATGAGCCGGCTTCATGAACATCTCGAATCATCGCTGCCCAGGTAAGAGAGTTCAAGAAGTTTCATGGGAATTTGGTACGAGTGATGTCCCCAGAATCGCTCGGCCTTTTGTTTGAGAGTGCAGCTCTAGCCTTTACACAACCAAGTGTGACCTACAAGGCAGTAGGAGTGGAGTAGGGAGTCCACTATCCATTGGCAGCCGGTGACCGGAGTTCGGTTCATACGCCTTTTGAATGGGGCCAGACATCCAGGACATCCAACAAGCCCTTTGTCCATACGTCTGCCGGTGAGCTCCAGTGAGCTTCATACGCCAGTCGTTGGAGGTTTGGAATCAGGGTTTAGCCATCTCCCCTAGACTGTCATCCAATGGACAGTCAACCCGGTGAAGAGCGCCGGGCATCCGCTTTCGCCCTCTCACTTTGGTGAAAAACACCTCCACCACGTGAAGGCAGTGAGTAGGACCTCCTCAGGAGAGGCTATGTAAGACGCCCGGTCATATGGGAGCATTTCAGGAGGTGTACGGAGGGGTAGCCAACCCGCAGCGCAAGGCACCCACCCCCGACCATCCTGAGGCTTTGGAGGCACTTTTTTATTGCCTACAGACCTCTTGGATCTTCCGATAAGTCTTACTCCTCAAGCTATGAAAGATATTGTGTAAAAAGGATGCGTGTAAAACTTTTCCTTTGTGATTCAGCTGGCGACCTATAGATTTAGGTAAGCGGAGGCGCCGGGGGATTGATTATGCAGATATATTGTTGTAAGTTCTGTACCACAAGAGTAAGCGATAGAGCCATGACAAAGTAGTGATCGCTGAGCGTGCTAACTACTTCACTTATTTGAAAGAAAGTTGCATCAGCCAACGCGAGCGGGTTGATCGCTGACGAAATCTCCTCACGGATACAGAAGGCTAGTTTCGCATATGTCAGTTTACGCCGTCTCTGGCGCAGACGTAATGTCCGGCTGGCCATCAACCAAAGGGTGGCTGTACTGCTCAGCAGTCCGCTCCATCCCCCTTTATGGTTGTGAGACTTGGGCATTGAGAGCAGAAGACATGAAAAGATTATCTGTGTTCGATCATAAGTGTCTGCGTTCTATCTCCCGCGTGAAGTGGTATAAAAAGGTGAACAATATTGAGGTTAGGCGTCGAGTGCTAGGTAAGGAGGGGAAATCAATCAACGAAACTGTGAAATTACATCGACTGAGATGGTTAGGACATGTGTTACGTATGCCTAGTCATCGCCTTCCTCGACAATGGGCAATGTTAGCTGATGTAGGGTCAGGTTGGAAAAGAGCTAGCGGTGGTCAAATCAAAACATGGCACCAGTCAATGAAATCTACAACAGTTAGTCTAAGCCACGTAGGAAGGTGTAGACTTCCTGACTGGTTGGGGTCCTCGAGACGGTAAAAACCAATGGTTGGAAACAATTGGTTACATGGCTCAAAATCGTTCTCAATGGCTGGTGCAGATGCATCCACTCCTTGTGACTTGTGATTTCCAATGAAACTGTTTTGTTCTCCGTTATTACTATTCCTTTGTCTCACACCTCTCTTTACTGTCTATATTATGCATTTCTCCTTTCTTCTCTTGCTTTGTATGCTACATGGAGGGTGGCGACTTGAACTGCCGCACATATGTGCAAAGTTCTATGTCGAAAACCGACCGACCAACCAGCACGAAACCTAACACAAGAATTCATACTGCACTGTGATGGTGAGTCAGCAGTCACCTATAGCTTGTTGGCGGCGCACATTGCAAACCTAACTGTATAATATAGAATTCAATGTGCACTAAAACATGCCAAGGGACTAGGCGCATGAACATTAGTCGTTAGCACACTACTACTTAGTGTCAAACCAAAGGCTAATTACATTTCAATTCAGTAAATGACCGAAGAAAAAAGTTTCACTGGCTAACTAATTAACTAACTAACTATCTAACTTTAAATTTTAACATTTACAACAGACAAACCAGAAAATGTTGACTTACCTGGAAACAATTATACTTGTATAAATTCCCAGAAGTCAATCTTGGCACTTCAGCCAGCGAAGCGATATCAATATATGAATTGGGGAAAAGGAAGAGATCTACACTACAACCAACTTCTACACAAGTTTGACCAAGACCAGTGTAGAAATCACTGTCTGGAATAAGTAATGTCTAACAAGGAGGAGGAGGGAGGGAGAAAAAGTCATAATAAATAAAACAAATGAAAGCGAATAAATATTACGTTATATTATATAATGCCTACTGACTGACTACTGACGAATACCAAAATGCGCCTCCCTTTTTGATATCTGCCAACACTGATGTCATCTCTCTCTCTGGCGTAGACGTGAACTGTGCACAAAAGCCGTTCGCTCTGTTCTCCTTCATAGCTGTGAGACAGATGTTTTGCATTCTATCCACCATGTATGGTGTTAGATAACGAGACAAAATCAATCAGACGTCACCTTCCTCATCGAGTATACAACATGCGATTAGTTTATTAGAAAGGAGTTACCGGTTCGATCATGAGCTGTTAGAGTTCAGTTAGGGAGCTATTAGAAATCACCACCACCACCACCAGGAAGTACTGGACAGCTGATTTCATCGTTGTTCGAATCAAGAACTTCGAATCATAAGGCGAACTTGTAGGCCATTCAGCGACTGGGATTGGATCCAGTCGCCCATGAGTTTTAACCTCCGTTATTTTGCGGTATATAATGCGACTGCTAGTCAATGTTACAAGTGAGTAACTGTTCTCTTGCCTGACTTATTGGACACTCCCTACTGCTGGTCAAGACTTCTTACTAGAACTCCAGGTAACTAACTTCCTCTCTTTTATAGAGCCAGTTACCTGACCGATAACTGCCCCCGACCGAAAGCTGCTACCTTGACGTGGTGGTCGGGCTTGAACACCGCAATGACCCAACAAGCTATACTGGCTGGAACTTATGTTCCTGCAGGTCCTACCATGCCAGGAAGGTTGTTCGGATAGCGGTTAGACTAAAAGCAGTTACCCAACCCAATCCAATGACTTCATACAAATCACAAAATATCATGCCGGATCGGTCGGGGCCCGGATTAACAACGACCGCGGTTTCTGCTGCCGTGTCACAGGGCAGAAGTGATAAATACGCTACTGAGACACACCAAATAAAAAACAACAAACAAAAACAGGCCGTGTGTGACCGGCCTCAAGCAGTTGTCCCCTGGGCTCTGCGGTCACGCAACCAACTTCCACGGTGTGGGCAGCCGGGAAGCAACAATCGCCCTCACAACCCGAAGAGCACACGAAACCTCTCTATTCCTCACTCACCTTTGTCTTCATCTTCATCTCTATTATCTTGCCTTTCTTCTACTAATGCAACTCCTCTACTTAATGGCTCTTCACTTCCTCTTCACTCTGTGTGCACTGAAGAACACTTCGAGGAACAGTTTAACTTGCCTACAGCCACACTGAGCCTCCCCGCCATCCAGCACACACCCGAATGGGACATAGACACTGGCCCGCCGTCTGTAAGTGAGGTCACCAAAGCAATCTGTAATTTGAAACGAGGCAAAGCGGCAGGACCCGACGGAATTATTCCGGAGGTATTTAAATATGCGGGTGACATACTGGTATATAGTTTAACTAAGGTACTAGGTAACGTATGGGAATCAGAGACGGTTCCATCAAACTGGGGTAAGTCACTTATGATACCGATTTTCAAGAAGGGAGACAAGTCCTCATGTGATAATCATAGGGGGATCAGCTTAACGAACACAGTCTCTAAAATCCTAGGCTCAGTAATCATGAACAGACTAAGCCGAACTCGGGAGGAACAAACAAGGGAAAATCAAGCGGGCTTTAGGCCAGGTAGAGGGTGCATAGATCATATCTTCACTCTCCGACAGATCCTAGAACATAGACACACTTTTAGGCGTCCAACAATTGCCATATTTCTTGACTTGAAGGCGGCCTTCGACTCCGTGGATCGAGAGGTACTATGGCAATGTTTGACTATGAAGGGAGTGCCAAGAAAGTACATTGCACTAATCAAGGCACTCTACTCAAACTCACGTAGCTGTGTAAGGGCTTATGGGGAATTGTCATCCGAATTGATAACAACTAGTGGTGTACGTCAAGGATGTCCACTATCCCCTTTTCTGTTTAACTTCATCATAGATATGCTAATGGAAGTATCCTTAACTGAACTTAATGACTTAGGAATCGACTTGTTACCAGGGAATAGTCTTATAGACTTAGAATACGCAGACGACATAGTCCTGTTAGGGGAGGACGCTGACAGAATGCAGAGTCTTCTGAACACCTTGAGCAGCAATCTTCGTATGTTTGGCATGCGATTCGCCCCTGTGAAATGTAAGATGCTGCTACAGGACTGGACTACGTCAACTCCTAGCTTAGTGACAGGGAGTGAAGTGATAGAACATGTTGACCACTTCACCTATTTGGGAAGTTGTATCAGCACCAACGGATTGATTGGTGACGAAATCACAGCACGGATCCAGAAAGCTCGGGCTGCTTTCGCTAACTTACACCATCTCTGGCGTAGGCGTGACATCCGGCTGTCAACCAAGGGACGTGTTTACTGCTCAGCAGTTCGCTACGTCCTTCTCTATGGCAGTGAGACGTGGCCATTGAGAGCGGAAGACATGAAGAGATTGTCTGTTTTTGACCACAGATGTTTACGATCTCTTTCTCACGTTAGGTGGTATAATAAGGTAAGTAATGTTGACGTTAGGCGTAGAGTGTTGGACAAAGAGGGAAATTCACTCGAATAGGCTATGAAGTTACATAGATTGAGATGGTTAGGCCACGTGCTGCGCATGCCTAACCATCGCCTCCCTCGACGGGCATTACTAGCTGATATAGGTGCAGGTTGGAAAAGAGTAAGTGGTGGCCAAACAAAAACATGGCCTCATCAATACATGAAATCCCTGACAGTTAAACTGAGTCAGGTAGGGAGGGAGATGCAGACTTCCGGGTTGGGGCCCGCCCTCGGGACTCTAAGAATCAATGGCTGGAGACAATAGGTGACATGGCTCAAAATCGTTGTCAATGGCTTACGCAGATGTATTCAGTCTCTGTAATCTTTCACATTCCTTTCTACCATTACTCATTCTGTTTCAATCTTATGCTTATCTAAATTCTATTGATTCTCTTCTCTCCTTTTCCCGTCTACCTTTGTGTGCTATTTGGAACGTGGCAACTCGAACTGCTGCACTTCGGTGCCAAGTTCTATGTTGAATCCAGACAGAGACAGACAGATAACTGCTACCTTAACGTGGTGGTCGGACTTGCACATAGCGACGACCCAACAGGCTACACTGGCTGGAACCAATGTTCCTGCAGGTCCTACCATGCCAAGAAGAGTGTTAGAATAGCGATTAGACTAAAAGCAGTTACCCGCATAGTGCAAGACTTCTTTTTTACACTATGCAGGGGGTCTGTGGGCGAAGTCGTACTGCTGGGGAACAGGGATGTAACAGCAGTGAGGTGTTTCCCTCGGACGACCAGCATGCCAGTCAGCTATGCTGTCTCTCTACTCTTCAGAGGTTGAGGGGGCTAGAAAAGGTCTACCCCAGAAATTGTACATCCCGACTTACCCTACGGTGGTCCGTAACCGAAGGTAAATTTACGAATACGGAACCAAACCAAGAAACCAGTTCATACAGGCGGTGTGTGACCGGTCAGCCTGAAGCAGTTGTTCCCTGGGCTCTTCGGTCACGCAACACTAACCCTCTCTCTGTTTCAGGTACCTGAAGAA